>JAAGKR010003416.1:0-21878 GCA_011419295.1 Clarias macrocephalus | reverse complement strand
CGATCCACAGCAATCTGAGCAATAGTATAGGTTGATATTATGAAAAGACCACCAAACAGCCAGTAGATGATGCAGAAACTCCTCCAAAAATCCAGCATGACTCAATAGTCCAGATGAACATTAGCGGCATTGCAAAAATGCCAATGAGGAAATCCGACACCGCTAGAGAGAACACAAGTGTGTTTGTTGGTGTGTGAAGCTGCTTGAAGTGAAAAACAGAGATAATGATGAGCATATTTCCACACACTGTTAGCAGAACCACAGAAGCTGAACACACATACAGTAAGATATAAACTGCAGGAGATACAGATCTCTCTGGACAGGAGAAATGCTCACAGCGATCAGACTGATTAAACTCTGTCAAGTTCATGAGTACAGCATTTCTGTAATATCTACAAAATTAAAAAGTAAAATAGAAAATGTAAAAAGTCAGAGTTAAGTGACTTACGGCTCATGCAGGTCTGGTCTTTTATACTTTAGAAATTGATCACACCTCCCTAATATGAGTGACAGCATGATAACATATGAAAAAAAGTGTAAACTAAATACTAGCAGAATGTTTTTCCCATATTACATGCTCTTAAATTAACTGATGGGGCTCCTGTGAGAAATTTATTACTAGAAAAAAAAATGCCCAGCATACATTAGACATAACCGACAAATTAGAACAAAGAACAATAATTAGAACAAAGACATAATCGAGACCAGTGGGGACAAATAAGAGGAACTTTAGGGTTTTGACTTGGACATCAAAGATTATACGTGTTGTGAGTCAGTTTTATAATGGCTATTTATGGGCAATATCTTTGTGCAGGCAGGTGGAACAGGTACTTTTGGCAATCACTGCACAGCAGCAGACAGACAGACAACGTGCTGCTACCTGTTTATCATTACTCATCTTTCTCGCTCATTATCTAACATATCAGTTATATAGGATTTATCCACCAACAATAGGGAGAACATGTTTGTTTTTGTGACAAATAAACAGAAAGCCTGCAATATGCAAAACTCTTGCCTCAAAGATTATTCATGGAAATGTAACAACTTTTTGTCTGACACTTCAGGCTATACAAATAATGGTACATTTAAACTTATTCATGTATACTTAAGGTCAGAGGTGAAAACGTTAATAAACGGTCGTATACTAAATGCATGTCATGCAGCTTGGTGCTCTCATCTGATTGCACCACCATACAGAGCTCATCCGTCCTGCATGGCACTATTACCAAACCGGGCTGTGATGTTTCCCATCAGGATGCTCCATGGTGCAAGAGTAAAAGTTTCAAAGCACCTTGAAGGGCAGTTTAAAGTCTTTCAAGTGCCTGAGGTGGTAAAGACGCTGCCAGGACTCTGTTTCCCAGATTCCCAGGTTGTTTCCCAGTAACTGGACATTGACTAGCAGGATGCTAAATGGTGTGCATAACTAACTGTTCCTAACCTGTTCCTTTCTCCCAGGCTCACCACTTTGGGTCTCACCCTTCATCCTGAATGGATACAGTTGTAAAATCACTGTATGGTGTGTGTAGTGTGAACTAATGGAAGCCATGATAGAAATTAAGAAGGCTAAGGGAACTAACCCTCACATGAATAATTAATTAATATAGCTGAGACATTAGGGGAAAAGATGATAAAACAGGAAAACTGAGACCTGTCAGTCATTCAACCAGCCTAAACAAATCATAATAGAGCTAATGATTAGCTAATGAATATTGATAGAAAAATGGGATCAAACAAACACAGAATCTTTAGCAAACTTTTTCTTGTGGGTTTCTCTTTGTGTTTTTTTTTCTTCTTCTTTTTCTTTGCAGACTCTTTTACACTTTGTGGGGCATTTGTCTATCTGTCTGTTCCGATT
Source organism: Clarias macrocephalus (assembly GCA_011419295.1). Taxonomy (NCBI): domain Eukaryota; kingdom Metazoa; phylum Chordata; class Actinopteri; order Siluriformes; family Clariidae; genus Clarias; species Clarias macrocephalus. Next base: position 20,023 of record JAAGKR010003416.1, on the reverse strand, counting down.
TATCTGTGTAAGTCTGTCTTCAATAAACTTGAATTTATTTTTCTTTAATTTGCTCAGGGTTTTTTTTTTTTTTAATAGTTGAAGTCTTCGAAATGATTGAAGTCTTTGCCATGACACAAGATGGATGTGAAATGCATGGTATGGTGTGATGGATGGTATTGCACAATCCATCTCTACTGCATGGTTCTCGTTGCTGTGAGATTATGCTGTGACATAAACACCAACAGAGACTCAAAATAAATGTTCCCAAATGCAAATCCATGTTCCTACAGGCTTTTAAACACAGAGACTGTGATGAAACTGGGGAATGTATCATAGTACCCAGTAAAGACACTAATGTAAAACTGTGTGCTGAGCCACCAAGGCTTCAGTGCGACTCTACAAAGCAGATGCTTCCCTAATTAAAGTTGCACAATTAGTCCACAAACAGATACAAGTGTGGCTGGAAGGGTCTTCTAAGGTATTCCAGGACTGCTTTAACACCACTGGGATATATTTAAGCAGGCTGCCACACACAACTACTCCACAAACCTTCAAGAGTACACAGAAACTGTCACTGCCTACATCAACAAGTGCATTGATGATGTAATGGTTACAAAAACCTCACTGCCCACAGGGGAGGTCTACAGACTATTGAAGGTACAGAATGCTGCTTTCTAAACTGAAGATGTGGTGGTTCTGAAGACAACTAGGGCCAACATGACCCATGGCATCAAGCAGACAAAGAGACAGTACTTCACGAGGATAGCCCATAGCTTCAGTGACAGCAAAGACACATGGAGACTGTGGCATGGGATACAGATGATCACTGATTACAAGCGCCCAGTGCAGACATGTGACAGCTTTATCTCTTTGTTGAATAAGCTAAATGCACTATTTGCTTGCTTTAAAAAGCACAACAGTACGACAGCACAGAAGTGCCCACCTCCTCCTGCCGACCAGGTGATGATGCTCTCCTGAGGAGATCAGGGGATCTCACTGATGTCTTTACGGACATTTGTAACATCTCACTGAGTGGGGCTGTTATCCCCACATGCTTCAAAGCTACCACCATAATCCCAGTTCCAAAGAAAACATCTCCCTCCTATTTTAATGATTTGTCCAGTTGGCAATAACACATCCAGTCTCTGAGCACGTCCCCCAAGAATGTCATTCTTGAACTCAGACCTCCCCCATTTCACATACACTCACCTGCACCTGTCACTTTTTAAATATTTTTTTATTGCCTTCGCATTGCCAGTGTTTTATCAATCTTTGCCTCTCGATTTGGATTGTGCCTTACTCTTCATTTTCCGGCTTTGATCCCATGCTTCCTCTTTTGATTATGGCTCTTGTCTAACATTTTCTGTTTTGATGCCGTTGTCTTTGATTTTCTGGTTAGTGATTTAACGCTTCTCCTTTTGACTGCGGATCTCATTTTGCAATTTGGCTCTGACACTTCCGATCACACTCCTGTATGGCCAGTCTCTATTCCCATCTTTGTATGCAAGAGTTTGCATGTTCCCCCAATGCTTGGTGGGTTTTCTTCCCACAGTCCAAAGACATGCAGATTAGGCTGATTGGGGGTGCCTTCTAGTTCAGCTGGGAGCACTAAAGGACGTGACTCCAAGAAGACTCCCAAACCAACACAGGCTGCTATCTGCCTGGTGCAGGCATTGATTCGTTATGTATCCTGGTTCGTAATGTGAACTCAGGTTCGAACCACAATCTATTCAATTCAGCCTCAGCCAAGGCTCTGGGAATCCCCACGCTGCCCTTGAAGACACATCTTAAAAGCCAGGCCCTTGACGGGCGTCCCCTCCCATTTATCACTTACAGGATCTCTCTTATCAGCCTGATGGTCTCAGGCACCACTCTGAGCAGAGCTTACTATTTATCATAGAGTAATCTCATGCCACTGAAAGAAATCACTGTAAAGAACCGGTACCCTCTTTGGTTAAGGGCAACCATCTTTGATCTTCTCTAATGAGCCAAAATGTTAGACTTACACAACACATACCACCTCATCTGCATTCGGGAGGAAGATGAGTGGAAGACAGCCTTCAACACCTCCACACCACATTATGGATACCTTGTGGTCCTCCTGTTTGAGTACTACTGCTCCTGTATTCAGCGACTTCCACACCACATTTTCTAAATGCGACAGAGGGTCCTAGAAAATAACTTGTTTGTCAAGGCAGACAAATGCGAATTTCACATTGTGTCAACAATGTGTCTTGGGTTTGTCATTGGTCATAGGCATTTTGCATATTAATTGAAGTTAATAATATTAACAAGCTCTCTCTGTGGACGCGGCCTCAGACGAGAGTCCTCTCTGACATCCGGCGGAACAAGGGCCGTGATGTGATCAACCTTGCAGCCTTTTCCTCTTCGGCGGCAGGGTCACATAATCCGGCTCTGTGCGAGAGTTGAAGAGCCACCGGAGCCCGGCAGTGAGCTCGCGGCTGTCCTTGCGGCGGGGATCAAGGCACACTAATGTTATTCTTCAAATCAAGTATGAGAAATATAATTACTATTCCACAGTCTGAAGTTATTTCAGATCACAGTAATAATGTACGCACAGCACTGCGCTGCAGCATTAAACATACATTCAAGCTACACACAGCTTTATCAATATCAATATCACAGACCTGAATATTTAGAGTCAACATTCCGTAATACCTCAGATAATGTAGCTTCAGTTCAATAGAAAATGTTTAAAGATAAGAAACTCGCTCCCTGGTATAATGATCACACACGCACTTTAAAACAGGCCGCTCGAAAATTTAAATGTAAATCGTGCCAAATTGTCAGTATTTCAAATAACATGAAAGAAAAGCATCCTGAACTATAGAAAATCTCTAAAGTGCCACTAGATCATTGTATCGCTCCACTCTTATAGTAACTGACAAGGTTTTTATTTAATGCCATATCAAAAAAGACGTTTCCAATGACATAATAGTAAGTATTAAGGCAAAAAATTCAGGCTTTGAAATCAAACAATTTAGCTGATAGAGATGATAAACTAACAACATCACAGTAGACCCTAGAATACTTTACTCCCCTGGAAGAGAATGAACTAATTTCACTCATCTCTTCTGCAAAATCAATCATCTGCAACCTATGAATTAGATCCTATACTGACACATTTTCAAAAGCAGATAGCACCAGCAATAGCAGAACCCCTGTTTAAAATAATGAATTCTTCATTCAGCAGCGGATATGTTCCAAAATCTTTTAAATTAGCAGTTCTTAAACCATTAATTAAGAAACCTGACCTTGACCCCTGTCAGCTGTCCAATTACAAGCCAATATCAAACCTCTGCTCGTAGATTCTGGAAAAGATAGTACAGTAGTACAGCAGCTATGTTCATATCTAACTAGAAATAGCAGACACAAACTGTATCAGTCAGGATTTAGGACTCATCACAGCACAGAGACAGCACTTGTGAAAGTAGTAAATGACGTCCTATTGGCCTTTGATCAGGTTTGATCAGGATGCTCGTGTTCCTCAACCTCAGTGCAGCTTTTGATACCATTGACCATGGTACAGTGGAACCTGTTTGCTGAAAATATTGTACATTTTTCTCTATTTCCAAGAGAGACTGTGTTAACATCTTTTCAATGAAAAAAAAAAAAAATCACCATAATCTGTTATTAAAGGGTGCCCAAACGTTTGCATAAGACTGTGTGTGTGTGTGTGTGTGTGTGTGTGTGTGTGTGTGTGTGTGTGTGTGTGTGTGTGTGTACAAAAATGTGGGAACCCCTGGTCATAATTTTTGTTGATTAAATCATATGTATATTTTCTCTTATAGTTTCCCATGATACATATGTCTTTTAAATGTTCAACTTCTATTTTATGCTTCTATAGCAACTATTATTTCTACAATCTAAATAAAAAACATTGTATTTTATTGTATAGTAATATTATTAGCTGTGGGTAAAAAAAAATGTGTATATGCATTATATTAAAGGGTTGAAATTTGATTTGTATTGAGGCACAAATTTAGAAATAGTAAAAAAAAAAAAATTCATGAAAGAACATTAATTAGTTCAGAGTCTGTTTTGAATATTTGCAGAATTATAATTAATTTCATGCACTTCCTAAACCACGGGTAAAACACAGCATAAATAAATGGATTGATGGTGGAATTAAGATAAAACAAGATTGAGACATAATGAAAGGCTGCTATCTGTATTTCAATAATGTTTCCTAATAAAGTGTAAATAAAATATGGAAGTAAACACACCAGAAACACAGACACTAAAATGCTGAGGACTTTAGCTGCTTTTCTTTCAGATTTCATCGAGTGTGAGGTGATTTTCCGTGTTTTAGGCCGTGTGTGATTATTAAGCTCTCTGATAGCAGTGGCATGTTTCTTAGCAATCACAAAAACTCGAGTATATAATATGATTATGACAGAAAGGGGAAATACAAAGGAAAATAAAAGATCAATTACAGTCCAGACCTCATTTAGAAAGAGAAAACACTCTCCAGGACACATTACAGAACTTTTGAAGTTTCCATTGAAATATAAGATTGCTATGGTATAAACCATCACTACACACCAATTTAAAACAATTACAACACAAGTCATCCTCACAGAGAATATTGTCATATAGAGAAAGGGGTTTGAGAGAGCCACATACCGATCCACAGCAATTTGAGCAATATTATAGGTTGATATTATGAGAAGACCACTAATCAGCCAGTAGACAGTGCAGAAAACTCTCCCAAAAATCCAGCATGACTCAATAGTCCAGATTAACATTAGGGGCATTGCAAAAATGCCAACAAGAAAATCCGACACCGCCAGAGAGAGCACGAGGGTGTTTGTTGGTGTATGAAGCTGCTTGAAATGAAAAACCGAGATGATGACGAGCAGATTTCCACACACTGTTAGCAGAACCACAGCAGCTGAACACACATACAGTAAGATATAAACTGCAGGAGATACAGATCTCTCTGGACAGGAGAAACGCTCACAGCGATCAGTCTGATTAAACTCTGTCAGGTTCATGAATACAGCATTTCTCTCATGTCTACAAAATTAATCAGTAAAACAGTACATTTGAATAAAAGTCTGAATAAATGACTTATGGCTCTGGTCTTTTATATTTTAGATATTGAACACACCTCTCTAATTTGAGAGAGAGCATGATAAATATGATGTAATGGCTTGTTGTATAAACAACACTAAACATTAAATACTAGAAGAATGTTTGCCCCATCTCACATGTTCTAACTGATGGGCCTCCTTGGGACCTTTTACTAACATAAATTTTTGTTTGCACTTCAGGCTGCACAAAGAATGTTACATTAAATTTATTCATGTCCTAGCTGTGGCTAATTAGGGTCAAGCATTAATGCTGCTTTAATAATTTAATAAAAAAGTCTGTATACATCACAAATCGTCCCATTACAAAAAGGGAAGCAAAATGTTTGCATCTAATATTTGTTATTATTATTATTATTATTATTATTATTATTATTAGTAGTAGTAGTAGTAGTAGTAGTAGTAAAACTAACTTTTGGTTTTAATAAACAAATAAACAACTAATGTCAAATGTTTTGGTATCCTTAATACTTGTTTATCAATTATAAACATTTTCTCATTTTCTGTTACTATGGTAACAGTGGTGGCCGGTCAAGCCGCCCCCCTTAAAGTCAGAATGCTACTTTAACATGTAATTATTAAACATAATAATTATTTATTTTAATAATGAAATAAAGTCATTTAGTCACACTATTCCACTGTATTTCTTTATATAATTTATTTGCAATTAAATAAAATTCTAAACTGTATTACGTTCATTTGTGTTCGTGTACGCGGGGCGCCGGACAAACGTGTGTCTATGTAGACGGGCACGTTTTTGAAAAGCATGTGACCTGAGGCTGATTGGATTTTGTCAATCCAATCGCTAAGAATAAAAGTGGGAGGGTTCAGGGCGCACAGAGCTCCCACTTTCATTCTTAGCGAATCAATATTGTTTTTAAATATTTGGGCTCATGTGATTGGACCATTTTCAACGAGTCTATTCCAGCAGTTCTTATGGCAAGCGGAGCTGCTGATGTGAGTCATGCCTTTATTTTATGCTAGTAGTAATGATGCTTAATCACCTGATAAATGGCTATTTACAAGCGAGCATTAAAAGTTTAATTTAAATTTTGTTTCGCGTCGCCCCCCCCCAATTTTGCACAAATACGGCAGAGAATGAAATGCTTGTGACGGCAAAACACTCCTGTCCGATATCCACATACGCTGAAGTGATCACAAGTCTGTACGCACACACAGAGATTGCGGGGAATAGCGCTAAACGAGCTCGGAGGAACAGGCAGGGTCGGTAACAGTTGTCCAGCGGTGAGAAAAAACAAGGGAGGCGGGTGAGCTGGTGGATTTAGTGGACATGAAACTATGGGTTTTATCTGGGAGACGTAAAACGAGGGATTGATGCGACGCATCGTGGATGGCAAAAGTAACCTGACTGTACATAGATTGATGACCTTGGAGATGGTCAAGGGCCCTACGAACCTGGGAGATATCTTGTGGGAGATTGTGTCAATGGGGACATTACGGGTGAAGAGCATGACCATCATGGTATCTTGGCACAGTTGATTGGCGACGATCTGCTTGATGCTTGAATAGTGTTATTGCATGGCAAAGTCTAGCTCTTGCACGTTGCCAGGTCCTTTTACAACGTACAAAGGCTTGAGCCGAGGGAACCGCCACCTCCTCCTCTTGGGGTGGAAATAGAGGGGGTTGGTAGCCGAGACAACACTGAAATGGTGAGAGGCCCGTGGATGATGTTGGTAATGAGTTATGTGCATATTCAATCCACGGTAGCATCCGACTCCTCAAGCATGCGTCTTGGGTGGTCATACATTGAATTGCTGTTTCGAGATCCTGGTTGGCTTTCTCAGTCTGGCCGTTGGTCTGAGGGTGATAACCGGAGGAAAGGCTGGGGGTAGCACCAATGAGCTTACAAAATGCTGTCCAGAATTGGGTGGAGAATTGGGGTCCACGATCAGAGACAATGTCTACAGGAATGCCGTGAAGACGAAATACATGAAGGATAAGTAACTCCGCCGTTTCCTTGGCCGAGGGAAGTTTAGACAGGGGAACAAAGTGAACTGCTTTGGAGAAGCGATCGACGATTGTTAAGCTGCATGTGATGCCATCAGAGTCGGGGAGTCCAGTAACGAAATCTAGTGCGATGTGGGACCATGGTCTGTGGGGAACTGGGAGTGGTCTTAGGAGGCCTGCTGGGGGTTTATTGCTGGTCTTATTACGAGTACAGACGTCACAGGCAGATACAAACTGGCGAGTATCTTCTCTGATAGAAGGCCACCAGAAGCGTTGTTGGACTAATGAGAGAGTGCGGGCTCCGCCGTGGTGACAGGCCAATCTTGAACTGTGTCCCCATTCTAGGACTCGTGGGCGCGCCTGTGGTGGCACGAAGAGCCTGCCAGGCAGTGTTCCTGGTGGGCCAGGTTCCCGGTCTAATGCTTGCTTGACCAGAGTTTCGACATCCAGTAAGGTTGCTCCTACAAGACATTGTGGTGGCAAAATGGTCGGTGGAGGGGAATCATCTGTGTCCGAAAGAAATTGGCGAGAGAGGGCATCAGGTTTGATGTTCTTGTTTACTGGTCAATAAGATAGGGAGAAGTTGAAGCAGGGAAAGAACAATTACCTGGCTTGGCGAGAGTTCAGACGTTTGGCTGACTTGAGGTATTCAAGATTTTTATGGTCTGTCCATATGAGAAAAGGGACTGTACCTTCGAGCCAGTGTCTCCATTCGTCTAATGCCAATTTTACCGCGAGTAGCTCCCTGTCACCGATACCATAATTCTTCTCAGGGGTAGAAAGGCGGTGAGAGAAGAAACAACAAGGATGTAATTTACCATCGGTTGGAGACCTCTGAGAGAGTATGGCCCCCACACCGGAGTCTGACGCATCTACCTCCACTATGAACTGGAGAGCAGGATCCGGCTGCGTGAGGATGGGAGCTGAGGTGAACCGGTCCTTCAGTTCTGTAAATGAGTTCTCTGCCTGATCAGTCCAATGAAAAGGAACCTTAGTGGAAGTGAGAGCAGTTAGTGGGGCTGTTACTGAGCTGTAGTTCCTAATAAATCAGCGGTAGAAGTTGGCAAACCTAAGAAAACGTTGTAGGTCCTTTCGGGTCGATGGTCTCGGCCAGGCAGTTACCGCTTTGAGTTTAGCTGGATCCATTTGGATTTTAGATGGGGCGATGATAAAACCAAGAAAAGAGACAGCCTGATGATGAAATTCACATTTCTCTGCCTTTACGTACAATTAGTTCTCAAGGAGCCTCTGAAGAACTTGCTGGACTTGCGGGATTGTTTATTTAGATGATCAAAATATCATCTAAATAAACATATACAAAGATGTTCAGAAAGTCCCTGAGAATGTCATTCACCAATGATTGGAAGACAGCCGGTGCATTGGCTAGTCCAAATGGCACTACAAGGTGACCATAGTGGTGCTGAAGGTCTGGAGGGGAGCTTGGATTGAACATGGTGTCTATGAGTTAGCCGAGCATCTACACGACCTGCTAAATCCATGAGACCATTGAAATCACAAGGAAGCTCCTGACTAATTAATTGGTCCTTGACATCTTCAGAGAGACCGTGGAGGAAGGCATCGTAGAGTGCTTTGGTGCCCCAGTTTACAGATGCAGCCAGAGTGCGGAACTCTATGGCATAATCATATGCAGAACGGGAGCCTTGACGGAGCTCCAGCAGTTGTCTAGCTGCGTCCCTGCTGCAGTGGGAGTGATCAAACACCCTCTTCATCTCATCAGTGAAAGTTCTGAGGGTTGCACAGCAAGGGTCATTAGCGTCCCAAACTGCAGTTCCCCATTCACGTGCCTGGCCAGTGATTAGGTGCCAGGAGGGTGATTATATAGGCCACTCTTGAACGCTCCATGGGAAAAGAAGAGGCTTGAAGCTCCATCAACAAAGAACATTGTGACAGAAAGGAGCGGCACATTCCGGGTTCGCCACCATGCGGTTGTGGGTTAGGGAGCAGAGAATGAAATGCTTGTGACGGCGAAACACTTCTGTCCGATATCCACATATGCGGAAGTGATCACAAGTCTGTACGCTATAACGAATAGCACCAAAACGAGGCCGGAGGAACAGGCAGGGTCGGTAACAGTTGTCCAGCGGTGAGAAAAAACAAATCCGGAAGCACGTACCGAAATCGAAGTCCGTAATGCAGGCGAGGTCATACACAGAAGCAAATCCAAGCAGTGATAATAACCCAGAGGGCAAGGCACGAGACAAAATCCAGGAAGACATGCAGGGTCATACACAGAGGTAGAAATAACTGGAAAAATCGCAAATGACAGATCAAGAGGCACGCAAGCAGGATACTTCGGCACTGAATGAAGTTCTAAGCTTCTTTTTAAAGGTGTGGTTGTTAATAGGTTGCAGGTGCATGGGATTAATTAGCTGAAATCATGACCGGTGGTGATGTGCTTGGCTGATTGGGCTGGCTTGTGACAGTTTGACTTCATGGCCACTACAAACTCCACCACCATCATCAAGTTTGCTGCTGACTCCTCCATGGTGTGCTTGATCTCTGACAACAATGAAACGGCCTATGTGGAGGAGATGCACATAACACATATGTTGCATATTGCTCCAATTCTACCCTGGAAGGCAGTCTAAAGTCTTTCATCATAGTGTTGATGTTACAGAACCATGATAAACTCTTCCTCACAACTGAGGTCAGAGCAACAGGGCAATAGTCAGTGAGAGCAGGATGAGGTTTCTTTGGGACAGGATTGATAATGGCCTATTTGAAGCATTTAAGGATTACTGATTGGGATAGGGAAATGTTGAATGCTAGCTGGTCAGTGCGGGCTCTGAGAACTTGACCATGGAATCCTGTCTGGACCTGCTGCTTCCCTGGTGTTCATGTTCCTGAAGTCTTCACTCATATCATGCTTGGAGATGATAAGCATGTTTTTCTGTTTTGGCATTTTCCTTCTTTCTCATCCTCCATCATCAAAACCAAATAAAAATGAATCTGAACCAACCAGTTATAGACTAAGTGTATGAACTCCTTCCGCTTGTGAAGACCATTGCGTGTATGCTGGTGTTGTAAATTAAAATACAAATCTTCTGGGTCCTGTCCACTGAGGGAAGTAGGGAGCACTAATTGTATATTGGGGAAAAGGGAATCTTCTGTCAGGGAACAGGGCAGAAAGAAACAGGCAATCTACTGTATTTACATTATGTGAAGTTGTGTACATTTTAAGACTTTTTTTGAAAACAAAATGGTTCTTGCTACTAAATCGAATGAAATGTGTCAAGCAAGCAAGAGTGCTAATTTACCCAAATAAAATAACCCAGCACCTAAGCATTTAACCCAGCAGGTTTTAGAGTATAACATCAAAAATGTTTCATTTGTAAAATAGCATTAAGAAATCATAGGTTGTGTATAGAGTGATTAATTTCATTTATTGTGTATACTGTATTTAACTTCATGCAGCCGTTTAAAATCTGGAGGATCCCCCTGCTTCTATATTTTTGTGCTTTTACTGCTACCATTACATCTGTTTATACTAATAGTGTAATTAACTTACCAGACTTCCCTGAATAAGTGGTTCAATAGAAGCAAAAAAAAAAAAAAAAAAAAAAAACACAAACACAGAAATGTGTAGGCAGGGCATCGTATAGGACCAGGGTGGGGAATAAGTGATCTAGAGTATAAAAGAACATAAACATTAAACATTCATTTAAATGCTTGTGAAATCAGATGGTGATCCAGTCATAATTGACTGTAAGTTGAACAGAAGGTTTCTGTCACAAGAATCGAGCCGAGGGAACCGCCACCAGTTTATTCATCACATACACATTATAGCACCGCGAAACTCTTTTCTTTGCTTAACCCAGCTTGTTACAAAATCACCAAACTTGGGGGAAAATATTTATTACATAAAAAAATGGACGTTTTGGAATTTAATACTATTTTTATAACAGCATTTTATTAAATGACAGGAGTAGGTTAATTTCACAATACAATGTGTTTATTGTATGTTTATAACAAACGTGTATATAACATAAAACCAATAGTTTTAAATATGTCGTTTATTTCTAAAATAATGATTTAATGCATACTTCAGTGTAGGGTATATTTTCAATTTTATAATTCATTTAATGCAGTTCCTAAACCCTAAATAAAATAAAGTATTTTATTAATGAATATAAAAGCTGAATCTGGTACTTCTGGTCTTTCAGTTTGCCTCACATTTTGCCTAAACATTGCTATTATATGGATGTATGTAAACCTTGGGTCTGAGAAAGGTGGTATATAACTAATTTCACTCACTCACCTTATTTTTACTCTCTGAAATGCCTTATTATACCTAAATATCTTTTTAAAAAAGCATATTGCAATTTTTAATTTTGATATTAAAATAATCACTATAAAATGACATACACCAAATGTGGATATTATGAGGTGTTTAAGCTTGAATTATTAGGAAAGTTTACAATTCATTTGACATAACCAAATTTTAGGGTTTGGCAGAGCCAAATATCGATCTGTGGCAATTAAAGCACTATTATAGATTAAATGGTTTCCCAGAAAAAAAAAAATAATAATAATTCTCAAAAGACATGCAGCTCCCTGTTTTAAATATCCAGCATGACTCGATTATCCAAATAAATAATGGCAGCATCACTAAACCACCAATGAGAAAATCGGACACAGCCAGAGAGAGCACAAGCATGTTAGTCAGTGTGTGAAGCTGGATGAAATGAAAAACCAAGATAACGACGAGCAGATTTCCACACACTGTTAGTAGAACCACAGCAACTGAACATGTGTAAAGTAGATGCAAACTACAGGAGATACAGATCTCTCTGGACAAGGGAAATGCTCACAGTGATCAGCCTGATTAAACTCTGTCAGGTTCATTATATATATATATAAAAAGAAAATTTATTTTATGAAAAGACATTGATTAATGCAGAGTCTCTTTGGAATATTTGCAAAGTTATAATTAATTTAATGCACCTCCTAAACCATGGGTAAAACAGAGCATAAATAAATGGATTAATGGTGGAATTAAGATAAAATGTAATTAAAAATTTCTGAACTGTTTCTAAATGTAATTCAATAACATTTCCCAATAAACTGTAAATACAATATGGAAGTAAACACACCAGAAACACAGACACTACTATGCCAAGGACTTTAGCTGCTTTTAGTTGTGATGAGTTTTTCTGTGTTTTAGTCCGTGTGTGATTATTAAGCTCCCTGATAGCAGTGGCATGTTTCTTGGCAATAATAAAAACTCGGGTATACAATATGATTATAACAGAGAGCGGAAATATAAAGGAAAATATAAGATCAATTACAGTCCAAACCTCATTTGGAACTGAGAAACACTCTCCATGACACATTATAGAACCTGTAAAGCTCCCACTAAAACGATAAAAAAGTATGTTGTATACAAGACACACACACCAGTTTGAAGAAATCATTATGCACATTATTTTTACCGTGATTGTATTTGTGTAGAAAAACGGGTTTGATAGAGCCAAATATCGATCTGCAGCAATCAAAGAAATATTATAGATTGAATGGTTTCCCAGAAAAAACGAAGAGATTATCAAAGACATGCAGCTCCCTGTATTAAATATCCAGCATGACTCGATTGTCCAGATAAATAATGGCAGCATCACTAAACCACCAATGAGAAAATCCGACACAGCCAGAGAGAGCACAAGCATGTTAGTCGGTGTGTGAAGCTGATTGAAATGAAAAACAGAGATGATGACGAGCAGATTTCCACACACTGTTAGCAGAACCACAGCAGCTGAACACACATACAGTAAGATATAAACTGCAGGAGATACAGATCTCTCTGGACAGGAGAAATGCTCACAGAGATCAGACTGATTAAACTCTGTCAGGTTCATTAATATGTTGTATTAATATAATTATCTCTCCAATGTTTGAAGAAATACTGCAGATTGGATATCAATGTAAAGGCCTAACTGTAAAAGTCAAAATCAAATGAATTGTAGCACAAACTGCTTTGGTACTTTTATAGTTTTAAAAAAATGGTCACACTATCTGAGTTTGAGTGACAGCATGATAAATAACATATGATGTCATCCTTTTCTGGAAGCAAAGGCCCAGTGGTTACTCGCCAGGGAATTAACCCCATGTGTGTCCTTGTGTGTATTATAGCCTCAGCTAATTATCAAACTAAACAAATTAATAAACCTTTTTGGTAAAAATAACTAAACGAATGAATGAAAGAACAAACCACATGTGTAAAGGGGGTGATGTACACAAAAGATGAATAAAATAAAATAATTGTACCAACATTTTAACAAACAAACTGAAACTCTAGAGTGTGTCAGCTTGTGTACAACCTCTTACCATGTGACAGCTCCTCTTTCTGCTCAAACACAAAGGGCATCCAGCACGCTTTTCTTGCCAGCACTATTGCAAACCTTAAACTTAAACATTCCCCAACTGGCAGACTTTAATTCCTGACCACTCTCAGGAGCGTGGATGGTAAACCCAAACGCGGAAGCAGGGAATCTTGGTGACAGGTTCTTTGATTCTGTATGGGGGTGCAGGTTCTTTGTGGTTCAATGTTGCATAGTGTAACGGGTGTTAGCACGTTGGATGGCTTACTTGGCTACGACCCACAACCGTCGACACCTGTGGACCAACTGTCGGGCCGAGGGTATCTCAACCTCCGGTTCTTGATGTTTGAACATCAGAGGTTGGAAACCTTGGCATACCTCAAAGGGGCTTAGCTTGGTGGCGGAGGAAACATGAAGGTTATGGGAAAGTTCCGCCCAGATGAGGTAGCGGGCCCAGGAGCGCTGACAGTTGGCGACGAAGCATCTCATGTAGCGCTCCAGTTGTTGGTTGGTCCGTTCCATCTGACCATTAGTCTGTGGATGGTAACCTGATGAGAGGCTGCAGGTGGAATTGATCAGATGGCAGAAGGCCTTCCAGAACCGTGCAGTGAACTGGGGCCCCCTGTCCGAGACGATGTCCTTGGGGAACCCATGCAGGCGGACTACGTGCTTTAAAATCAGCTTGGCTGTCCTCTTACCTGACGGGAGTCCAGCGAGGGCCACCAGGTGTACAGCGTTAGAGAACTGATCCACAATGGTCAAGATGGCATTTTTTCCCCTCGGAGACCGGCAGGCCCGTGATGAAGTCGATGGCAATTTGTGTCCAGGGCCGGCGGGGAACAGGAAGCGGTTGGAGTTCCCGGGTGTTGGTTGATTGGTGTCACACACTGGCACACACTGGGCATGCCTGAACGAACTCGTCGATGTCCTTGGACATGGATGGCCAACAGAAAGCGCGCTGCACGTAATGTAGGGTGCGCTGCGTGCCTGGGTGTCCCGATAGAGGGGTGGAATGTCTCCACTGAATGACTTTGGTCCGCGTGTTCCTGGGTACATAGAGTCGTCCAGATTGGCACGCCTGCTGGTTCGTTCTCTGTGGCTTGTGCTTGGCAAACCCTTGTCTCCAGTTCCCAATGTAGTGGGGCAATGATCTTGGAGGGGGGAAGAACAAGTGCGGGGTCCGCCCAGGGGGCATCTTCCTTGTATTATCAGGAGAGGGCATCAGCCTTGGTGTTCTTCAACCCCGGGCGGTATGATAGGTGGAAATCATAATGTTCAAAGAACAGAGCCCATCGTGCCTGCCTTGGGTTTACTTGTTTGAGGTTATGGTTGGTGATGAGATTCTGGTGGTTGGTCCAGACGATAAACGGCTCCCTGGCACCCTGGAGCCAGTGTCGCCATTCCTCCAATGCCCACTACTCCGTATCGCTGCTGAGTGGGGTCAAATTTTTTGGAGAAGAAACTACAAGAGTGTAGCTTCTGGTCTGGACCTCGTTGGGAGAGAACAGCCCCGGTGCCCACATCTGAAGCGTCCACCTCCACAACGAACGGTTTGTTTGCATCTGGGTGGAGAAGAATTGGAGCGGTGGTGAATCGACGGCAGATTGAGAAACCATTGAAGCAGTCTGAGAGTCTTGGGTAGAGGCCAATGACGTACAACTTCTAGCTTCTAGGGTCCATGGCCACACCCTGGGACGAGATGACAAAACCCAGGAATGTGGTGGAGCGCTCTTCAGTGGAGCGAGAGCGGATCAAGAGTAGATAAGGATATCATCCAGGTAGACGAATACCCATCGGCCCAACATTTCCCGGAGAATGTCATTGATGAAATGTTGAAAAGCTGCTGGTGCACTACAAAGACCAAATGGAATGCCCCCAAGGGTTGTGTTCTGAGCCCTCTACTGTACTCACTGTACACACACGACTGCGTAGCCTCTACCAACTCCACCACCATCATCAAGTTTGCTGACGACACCGTTGTGGTGGGCCTGATCACTGACAACGATGAGACAGCCTACCTGAAGGAAATTGGAAATCTGGGAAACTGGTGCCAGAGGAACAACCTTCTTCTAAACGTCAGCAAGACAAAGGAGTTGATAGTTGACTTTAGTGCAAAGCAGAAGAGGAACTACCAGACCCCCGTCATCAACAAGAGCCCAGTGGAGAGAGTGGACAGCTTCCGTTACCTCAGTGTTCACATCACGCAGGACCTGTCATGGCCCTGTCAACACCATGGGAACACCTGAGAGACTTTAGACTGCCCTCTAAGGTTCTTAGAAACTTCTACTCTTGCACCATAGAGAGCATCCTGGCGGGAAACATAACGGCCTGGTTCGGGAACAGCACCATGCAGGACAGATGAACTCTTCAGAGGGTGGTGCAATCAGCTGAGCGCATCATCCACACCGAGCTCCCTGACCTGCTCTCAATCTACAGTGCTGGACCAAGGCCAGGAAGATTATGAAGGACCTCAGTCACCCCAGCAAGGGACTGTTGAGGTCAGGAAAGAGCTTCCGCTCCCTGAAGGCCAACACAAAAAGACTGAGGAGGAGCTTCTTCTCGCAGGTGATACAGTCTCTTAATCAGTACACCACACAGTATTGATCCATTTTGCACATCTACACAAGTTTCTGCACTCACTCAGGACATTCTAGACATTCGCCACACTAGTGGTCACCGCACACCTGCACACTCATGGACATAATGCACACAAGACACTTTAAATATGCACACAAGACACTTTAAATACGTCACTTTACTGCATATTTGCACATTACCTGGACATTCCGTTCTTTTATGTTTACTCCACTCCCACAATTCTATATTTTCTATTTGTACAGCTAGATTTTTTTTCTGATATCTTTCTTATATCTTCCTATAGTGTATATTTTGTATTTTGAATTATACAGATATTTTATATTTTATTTTATTCTTTCTTAGTTAAATTTGTTCTTCTTAGTTAAATTTACTTATATATATTTCTCAAATTTACTTTTGTTTTAATATTTATTTCCTATAGATATTCTTTCTTAGATAAGTAACTTTTTATATTATTCCTATTAATAGTCTTTTTTAAGGTCAGGGCAGTTGTCTAAGCATTTCACTGCATATCGTACTGCGTATGACTGTGTATGTGACAAATTAAATTTGAATTTGAATTTGAATTACTAAACTCTCATAATGTCCAGTGGGGGTGATAAATGCCGTCTTCCACTCATCGCCCTCACTGATACTCACCAGGTTGTAGGCGCTCCGGAGGTCCAACTTTGTAAAAATGGTGGCACCAGAGAGGGCGTCCAGGGCAGAGTTGGTAAGAGGCAATGGGTTTCGGTTTTTTATGGTGATGTTGTTGAGCCTCCGATAGTCGACACAAGAACGTAGTTCACCGAATTTCTTCTTCACAAAGAAACTACTTCTGGGTCCTCGTGCCGGTCGTGTTACGAGTGTGCATGACAGTGCGCCAGACACTTTCCAAAGAAAAGAGCCTAGCAGGATTACTTGAAATCATGCGACTGCCTGCTCTGGCTTACTTGACTTCTGCCTCGACCAGACCGGCCTGTTGAAAGAGTATGGATGCTTGTCATTCCTGTCATGTTTAAAAGACAAAGTTTAATAAATTACTGTTTACTAAGTTTAATAAGTTACTGTTTACTTTTCTGCACATCTTGTTGTTTCTATGTCCAAGCTTGTTCTTCTCCACCATAGATCTTTATCTTGATGGAGAATGTTGTAGCTAGTGTAGGCCCTGGGGCGCAGTACACCTTAAAACACTTTCTCCACCTTTGGGTAACAAATATTCAACAGCAATCGGTCATACAACAACTATGGCTGCAGTCTAAACTCTCCTGGATTCAGCAGCACAGAGGAGAAAAGGTCCTTCTGCTTGACCCCACAGTGAAGCTCAAAACTTGCTTACAAACTTTTCTACAATTTCTGAGCAGCCAGTGGATCAGGAAGGATGACCACAGGAGGATTGGAGAATGATTCTTATTCCCCTGTTTTAAGGGGAGGTGCAGCAAGCATACTTTGCACTCACTGGGGAGAAAGTGAAAATTATGTGCAATTTAAGGCAGAAATTCTAACTCGACCTGGCCTTTCCTGCTGTCAGACAGCCACTGTTCCATCAGTGGACCTATGACACTGGGGACACCCAAGTTCATCTGCACATAGTGACGTGTCAATGGCTTAATCCACAGCATGCAAAGTCACAGAGCAAATTGTTGTCAACCAAGTTCTGTGCTCCATCCTGTGGGAAGAGAGAAAGACCATCTGCATGAAAGCCCCCACCTCACTGTGAGACACTGTACATAAGCTGGAGTTCACACTTTCCACACTTTCTCTCAAACAAGAGAGAGAGAGAGAGAGAGAGAGAGAGAGAGAGAGGAAAACTTTTAGAGTGAAACCCAACATGCTACCTTGCCACTCTGAAGAGGGAATACCTGCCATGCACAGAATCTTCCCACAATAAACCCATGCCCAACAAACCAGACTCTACCAAGCCCACATCTGCAAGAGGGTTTTGGGTCAGCAGCCTCTACTATGGCAAAAGTATGCCGAGACCTAAAAAAAAACAAAAACCTCTCTAGCCTGCCCTGCATGGATGAACAAGATCCACGGGCAGTGATCCAATGCTCAGGCTGAAGGTGATCCAAACTGTCCCTGTAATATTCCTCTCTCCCTGTCTCAGCAGTTGTGCATGATGGGAAACTCGTGCAGCTACAAACAGAGGACACATGCTTAAAAATTTGCTTTAGTCAAGTGTATGAAATAGAGGGAGATGCAGAGGATGGTGGTTCACCATGTCCAACTTCATACTTCTTTATCAGTGTTCTACTTTCACACACAAATGAGAACAGAGCCCCTGTAATCTCCTTGCTGTGTTGTGGGAAAAAAATGTACACATTGATGAACCGGACACACTCCCATCTGTTCGGAGGCAAACTCACAAACATTAAAGAGAAAATCTCTGTGCAATTTGACTACCCAGGACTTGATACCAAGGTAAAAAAAAAAAAAAACTAAGCCAGCCCCCACCCAGCTAATCCCACTGCCTGTTATTGACATGTCTTTTGATAAATCAGTCTGGATCTGTTCAGACAGCTTCAAAAGTCAGCGGATAGACATGAATACATCTTGTTGGATCATGCCCATGCTACCTCAAAGCCATTCATTTACAAATTTGGCAGACAACTTTATCTAGAGTGACTTATATTTGTATTTCATTGTACAAGTGAGCGATATATAATTAAAATTTAGTTTGATCATTATGGAGAAATTATGGGAAAAAATGTGTAGTTATAATAAGGTTCGTGGTGTATCTGAGGCTGGCAAAAAGAACATATTGGCATATAATCTTTCTGTATATCTGTGGTGAGCAGAAATGCATCTCAGTGTCCACAACACATTAACCCTTAAACTGGATGGACAACAAGAGTAAAAGACCGCCATGTTTTTCAGTCAATGCAGCCAAGAACAGGAATATAAAAATATCATGGACACAACTTACCCAAACTGGACATTTAAACATTAGCAAATAAAATAAACTGCTGTTTGTCTTTTTTTAACAGGTGTCAATCTTTCCAAAGGTTATATATTCAACAACTCAGCAAATCTGAGACAACTATATTAGCCTCAATTCTTTAATAGTAGATAATAATACATAATAGTAAATATAAATGTCCCGTCCCCTTTTGTGTGTGCAAAACATAATGGTTTGTTAATAAGGAATGGACACTTTACTCAGTGCTTTAAGCCAGATGTGAGCAAAATATAGTTGAAACAATGCTGTAAAACGTTTCACATTATTTGCAGATGATCATGTTGATCTGCATTGCTTTGATCATGTGGATACAAATTAAGTCACATTGATTAGTTATAACTTCTGAAACTGATACTAAGTACAGTAATAAAGATGTCAGTTTACAAAGATAAAATGTTTTTGCATCCTAACAAAGACAATTAAAAAAGTTAAAATTCCATTAACAAAAAAAAGGCTTTGACCAAAGATTTTTTAACAATTTATGAAGGTTTCTATAAATTGCATGTAAAGGGATGAAAAGGCTTTTTAACAATTCTCTTGAAGACCATAATAAGCCATACATAGACATACATACACACTGTATATAATGTATGTATATATCATATTTGTTTCTTTACAGTATATTTATGAGACAATAGAAATTAATCAATATTTTTGCACATTTTATCATAACTGATTATTCATAAAACCACATTGATGAATTCAGAGTCTGTTTGGAAAACTTGCAGAGTAATAATTATTTTAACACACTTTCGAAACCATGAATAAAACAGAGCATAAATAAATGGATTAATTGTGGAATTAAAATATATTACAACAAGGACTTTATGAGAAATTTCTGGCTGTAGTTCAATAACGTTGCCTAATAAACTGTAAATAAAATATGGAAGTAAACAGGCCAGAAACACAGACACTAAAATGCCGAGGACTTTAGCTGCTTTTCTCTCAGATTTCATCGAGTGTGAGGTGATTTTCTGTGTTTTAGGTCGTGTGTGATTATTAAGCTCTCTGATAGCAGTGGCATGTTTCTTAGCAATCACAAAAACCAGAGTATATAATATGATTATGACAGAAAGTGGGAATAT
>JAAGKR010003415.1:21975-75088 GCA_011419295.1 Clarias macrocephalus | reverse complement strand
GTAACACTAATGAGTCACATGACAAAGGGGAAGGAAAATGTCTAATTGTGCTCAATTTGTACATTTTCACTTGAGGGTGTACTCACTTTTGTTGCCAGGGGTTCAGCTATCATTGGCTGTATTTTTAGTTATTTTGAGGGGACAATAAATTTACACTGCTATACAAACTTTACACTGACGACTTTTCATTGTGTCAAAGAGTCATTCATGCAGTGTTGTCCTATGAAAAGATAGAACTAAAGATTTGCAGAGATGTGAGGGGTGTACTCACTTTTGTGACATACTGTATGCTTTGGACATATTACTCGATATGGAGAGATCTAAAAGAGGCACACAGTAGACATAAATGAATAATAGTCAATCAGCTTGTGCTATTTGGTTTGCACTTCAAAGTACATGCCTGTTTCATACCTCAAAGAGATACCAAAAGGCCAAAAGGAAGTCAATTTAACTAAGCAAATAGTTACGAGCCTTCTGTTGGATAATCGCTGCTGTGATTATTATGGTTCAAGTTACTTAACCTTAACTGATGCAAGAGTAGGTTCTTGTTTCTTGAACTACCATGTCAGAAGAAATATCTTGTGGTGATGGTAAATATGTTACTTTTTTTTTTTTTTAGAAGGGTCAAATTATTGCCTTGCATCAAACAACGAAAACAGCTAAGGAGATTGCTGAAACTATTGTACTAAACGTAGGTTTAGACCTGTCCAAAGCATTATTAAAACCAGGAAGTATAGTGGTGAACCATCATTTTCCAGGAAGAAATGTGGTCCGAAGTAGGTTTTTCATACTTAGTGATTACTTGGTGAAAGCAATAGAACTTAATAATGACATTAAGAGAATTTCCCTACTCGCAATGCAAAGAGAACTCACGGGATCGGGACTAAACAGCTGTGTAGCCTTAAGAAAATCACGTAACAGTGAAGCTAATCTGAAAGAAGGCTTTCGGTCTTATAGTGCGTAAACAATGGACTGTGGAGCATTGGAAAAAAGATCATGTGGTGGTCTGATGAGTTCAGATCTTCCCCTGTTCCTGAGTGATGGGAGCATAATGGTAAGAAGGCAGGCGGATGAAGTGATGCACACATCATGTCGAGTGCCTACTGTATAAGCTTATGGGGGCAGTGTTATGATTCAAATTCAAATTTTATTTGTCACATACACAGTCATACACAGTACGATATGCAGTGAAATGCTTATACGACCGCCCGTGACCTTAAAAATGTAAAACAGACAATTTACAAGAACTAAGGAAATTAATAGTGGAATAAAAAAATAAGAATAAGAGTAAGTTTCGCTATAGAAATACAATACGAAATCTTCAAAAATATTTAAGAAAAATACAATATGAAATATAAAAAAATATCTGTACAAGTGTAGCATAATTTTAAATGGAAATAAAAATGGGAATGTCCATAGTGTCCGGGGTATGTGCAACTGTCCATGAGTGTCCATTACTATGAGGTGTACAAAAAATGCAGAGGTGTTGTAGTCCAGTGTAGTGATCTGGTCGAGAGACCGTATCGCCTGCGGGAAGAAGCTCCTCCTCAGTCTCTCTGTGTTGGCCTTCAGGGAGCGGAAGCGCTTTCCTGACCGCAACATAGAGAACAATCCATTGCTGGGGTGGCTGAGGTCCTTCACGATCTTCCTGGCCTTGGTCCAGCACCGCTTGCTGTAGATCGAGTGCAGGTGCAGATCTGGGGTTGCTTTGGTGGGTCAGGTGTAGGTTCTGCAATGTTATGCGCCCAAGGATTCACAAGGCTCAAATTGTACTGGAGATGACTTTACACTGCGGTAAGTCTCTCCCACCAATTCATGCAACTCTGTACTGATATACAGTAAATGTTGTGACAGTGCAGAAGCTTATTCAAATGATGCCGTGGCTGTAATCAAAGCAAAACCGGTCCGATGAAATAGTGTGTGACTTTTATTTAATTAGGTGACAAGGCAGGCTAGATTGCGTTGTTTTGTTAAGGCGGATATACTGTACAGTAGCATTTTTTGCACAGTTAAATGATTGTTTTTCCTATGTTTGTTAATAAATGTTATTTTGTTTATGTTATTTTAGTTTAACAGCGTCAATTTGTCGTTAGCTTAGATGTTCTAACTAGCCAGACTCCTTACATGCTTGCAAATAACTTACATACAGTCGCCTTCCAGCATCATTATGTCCTCCATCATCAAACTAATCGCTGTTGTCACTAAAACACTTTCGGCGAACCGACTGCTTAATAACACGAACTGTTGCATTTCATGAATGCTTCATGTGCGCAGACGATGTGCATGTACGGTACAGAGCGGCGGGGCTAATCACAATCAGGTCCGTTTGTAAACAGAAACACTAAATTGTGGTGAGCAGCGGTGGCTCGATTGGTTAAGGCTGTGGGTTACTGGATTACTGATCAGAAGGTCAGGGGTTTAAGCCCCACCACCGCCAAGGTGCCACCGTTGAGCCCTTGAGCAAGGCCCTCAACCCTATCTGCTCCAGGGGTGACGTATCCTGGCTGACCCTGTGCTCTGACCCCAGCGTCCTAACTGGGATATGCGAAAAGAAAAAAAAAAGTTTCACTGTGCTGTAAAGTAGAAATAACTGAATAATTTTATTTTATTTATTTATTTTTATGCATTCAGGTGAGGTTATCTGGAAATTAAAGTCAACTGGATTTCTTTTGTGTGATAATGGTACGTTTAGCACGGAGAATAAGATGACTGATTAGACATCACCTGGTTTGCTGAACGGCAAGTTTCCAAAGCTTCTGGGTGCAAGTTTGGATAAAACCAAATTTGTGCGGCCGAGGTATCTTTAAGAGGAACTAATTTTACAAGAATACACTAAACACATGATGTGGAGGTGGTTTATGGCTCTTGGTTGTAGACTTTTGGATCTGAGGGTCTGGGATTGAGCCCCTCCGGCGGTGCCGACTAAATTAGGGAGACACCCTGTAGTGCCATACCCCGTAGTATCCAGCCACTGGATACTAGATTTTAATTTAACATTTCCTAACTGTTAATGTTTGAGATATTATGAAACTACACAATCTGTTTCCTCTAACAAGATTATCGTGGTTTTCTTTATTCCAACATTTCAGGTATATAATACAAGCAAATAAGAGCAAATACGATTAACTGGATTAACATTTTTAATTGATTGACAGCAAAATTTTAAACAATTTTTTTGGGGGGATTTTTCCCCGATTTTCTCCCTAATTTAGTCGTGTCCAATTCCTCCCCGTCACTAGGGGGCTCCCACATTAAGGGTACTACCACCACTCAGCCACTCACTCTATCACGTGTTTCCTCCAAACCACGTGACGCCAGCCGACCGCATCTTTTCGAACTGCTCGCTCGCGCACCGTTGTGGGCGGCGTAACACACTCGGAGGACAGCGCTATCCTCTCCCTCCGTTGCGCGAGCTCACAGACGCCCCTTACTGGCTGTAGAGCCGTGATTTATGTGGGAGCACTAAGTACCTCTCATCCCGCCCCTCTGAGAGAGCTCGGCCAATCAGCTGTCTCTAGACCTCCGGCTGCGAGAGGTTACAGCATCACCCGGGGTTCGAACTAGCGATCTCCCGATGATTTTACCACTGCGCCACTCGGAGGCCCCTGACAGCAAAATTTGACAGTAAAACTTAAACAGTGAGGGGGGGGGGTGTAAATCTCATTAATTATTCATTTGAGTGTGGGATAAAGAAAAGTGTGCAAATTAAACTATATACAATCTTGACCATTGACAGACAATTGACCCTGTATAAGCATCTATTATAATTCTATATATTAATATTCTATATATATTAATATAATAAAAAAAAACTTTCCCTTTGGCATTGCAAGAATGCTACCTAGAAGGAAAGCTCTAGCTTGCATAAGCACACTTTGCTCACATCGACATCTGATTAGAGTTTGTTATTCCATGTCACTATAGTAATTAGATAATTTACAGCATGAGGAATCAAAAATAAAGTTAAAAACTACCTTTAATTTGAAAAGAAAACAAAAAGTAAGGGCGAAAAAAAAATAGTTCACACTGGTTTGGTAATGATGGAGAGTTACGTCACTGTGATGTTTCTTTTTACTATTCACAGCAAACCGTAAGCAAGCTGTGCATTTGTGAAGCCATTTTCCACACCACAGCTAATCCATTCCATATGATGAGAACCATAGTACAATACATGTCATAAATGGGTTTGTGTGTGTGTGTGTGTTTTTTTTTTTTTTTTTTTTCGAGATAGAGAGTAGACCTTTGGGTAATGCAGGGATGAGTGGTCTTACATTGGAGCCACCGTAATCCAGGGCGACTCATGTTGCTTTCAGGGATTTGATCCCTGCCCAGGACTAATTTACAGAGCAGCTGGAGCTTGACAATGTATTTTTATTTATTTTCTCTTGAATTTGCTCTTTGCTTTGGTTTTCAAGCACCGTCGGTGAGTCTGGATGACGCTTTGCTTTCCTTCCGAGTTTCGGAGCTTGTTCGGTATTTATAGCACATCCGATGCATTTCACAGATAGCTTAAGATTTCAGCTTTTATCAGTGCCAGTGCCATGCTACCTGCCAGATGCTGTTATCATATCAGTGTGCAGTAGGGCTTGGGTTTCAAGAACGCAAGAGGTCACTCCTCAAACTCGGAGTTGCACTGCAGTTATAATTACATCACTTTTTTTTTTTTTTTTTTTGCAACGCTTTCTGACCTGCTCTTGTAAACTCGATGTCATGTAAATCCGTACGCCAGGGAGAAGAAAACACCTGCTGCATATGTTACCTCTCCCATCGCCCATCCCCCAACCCGAGCAAGTCTGAGAAAGCAGCTGGGGTGTGTGTTACGGCCTGATAAGACAAATATGCTCGAAATATAACGCCTACATCATCCTAAGATGAACAGCATTTCAGAACCTCTCCGGTTTTATCTGATGAAGAGGCGCTCTATGTTTAAGGTGTTTGTATCATTGGTACATTAAAAACTTGGCTACCAGTATATCACTGTGCTCTTTGAAAAAAATTGTTTTATCTGCCTGCTATTCATACGTCTATTTTGTTCATGCCCGAATAAATGAAGGTTATTTCTCCTACGAGTCATCCGCCCACACGGTCATCTCCATTGCTGGCGAAACAATCCATTATCCAAATTCAGGAACATGAGTGGAAAAAAAAGTAACAAAATCTACAGCATTTTATTTTATGCATACAGTATAATTCATCTCGTCTCTCCATAGTTTGGTGTCTGTTTTTCGGTGTTTTTACATGTTCATTCGTTCATTTATTCATATTCCTACCACTATTGGTTGTACTGTTAAGCTTGGATCGTCGTTTTATATACATCATCTGCCAACATCTAGCACATAACTGCTCCTAACTTCCGTAGAAGGTTCAGCTTTCATAGTGGATGTACCCAGTTTTTTCGCATGAGTCACGTTTTCATGCCCGCGTTTTGACGATCTGGCGACTTGTAGGTGCATTATGGTCATTCGTGTGCCAACTGCATACCCTGTCTATAGCCACAACCACCTCGATGGAAAAAGCGCAATATTAATCCAAAAAAGCGTGATGTAATCTGGCAAGAAAATTGCTCGTAACTTCAGTTCTACTCAACATTTTAATTCCATTAAACTTCAGGCGAATACCGAAGGACTGGCAGAATTTCATTCAAATCTGTCGAACCAGCTTTGCGTGATGCTTTGACAAATTTTGGCCAGACAGACTTACAAGCATTCAACAAAGCTTCAATGAAACATCAAAGAGCGAGTTCTGACCAATGTACATACAAAAGCTTTTATTTTTATTTTTATTATATTGATTTGTTAATACATCATGCATGTACTGTACCATGCACACCACAGAAAACGTGGTTTTTAGCATGCAATACCATAATGCCTTGCAGCATGTTCCACTGTATCATTGTATCCCTGACCCTTATTTCTGGTCTTCCACCTACATTCCCTTTAAGGGCGATGATTCCTTGATGATGCTGATAGTGGAAACATCAAAGTGTTTATCTGATAGAGGAAAATAACCTCCTTGTCACTTGCTGATAATGACAAGGACAAAAGTGGATTGAGAACCAGTACACCAACCCAAAATATGCAATTATCAGCTGTCCTGTGGCTGGAAATGACACAGATAAAAGGCTTGAGATAATGATGTTGCCATGATAAAAAGTAAAGACATGTCATTGTCTGTTCCTGTTCACCAACATGATGGTGTCTCTAATCGTTGCAGATTCCCTTTCTCAGCATTATGCTTCTTAGCTCTCATCTCACATCATGCGTTTTGTTAACATGTGTTTCGGCTTCTGCTTCGGACCTGCCCATGCCTCTGGTTCGTCAGTGTTTCACCTGATTGCATTCACTTATTGAGTTTCATCCTTGATTAGGTTGTTTATTCATACCCTGCTGCGCTATAGTACCATTGCGAAATCTTATTGTGCATTCAAGTCCAGGCCTTGTAGCTCTAATGCCTTGTTTTTTAGGTCAGTGTTTTCTGATTTGAACTCCTGCCCAGTTGCTGATTATACTGATCATCTTTGCTTAACGCCTTGCACAAGGGTTGCAAACTTTTCTTAACCGAAAGTTGAACATATTAACAATCGATAATTGATTAATCATAAATTATAAGACGTTTTCTCGGTTTTAGATTTTTTCAATCCATCCATCCATCTAGGAACCTCTGTAGTCCAACTAGGGACCAGCCTATGGAAGCCAATGGTGACCATTTGTATTTATTCCATTCGTACAACCTTGGTAGGGCCTCCAGTCAACATTCATGCACTATTGAACACTATTGTAATTTGGGAACGACAGTTAACCTAATCTGCATGATTTTTGGACTGTGGGATGAAACCGAAGAACCCGGAGGAAACCCACTAAGCATGGGGAGAGAAGGCAAACTCCATGCACCAATCGAACCCAAGACCTGTAGGTGCAAGGTGACAGTGCTAACCACTAAGCCGCCGTACCGCCTTTAGATTTATTTAAATGGCTTTATTTAACAGTACAATCCCGACAAAATAATAAAACATGAATAGCTAAAAAAAATAAATAAAATAAAATAACTCTGCCAAAAAACTTTTCATCTTACTTTTTCACATCAAATGCACTGGAATCTCAGGATTAACTAGTAGAGACCCAAATTAACGAAAATTGTCAAAAGTATCAAAGAATTTACATTTTTATTAAAGAAAAATATCAAAATGGAGAAATATCCTGATTCAACTTTTTTCTCTAAACAAACTTAGAAAATTATTTGCTCATACTATACACAATGCTATGCTGCCTGCCAATGTGTGAATTGTTTAAAGAGCACCTCCTGTAGGAGCGTAGAGGAAATGCAACATATTACCGTCTCAAATGCAAACGTGTGTAAACGAATTTGGAATCTGTTTGGCGATACATTAATTGCCACGTCAAATAATTGTGATGCGTAACTTCTTTTTTTTTTTTCTATTAATGTGATATATCAAACCAAAAAAAAAAAAAAAACTTTTTTAACTTCCCCACAATAAATGTAATCTACTGATTAGATGATGTACTGTATGTGCACACAGCAGATATATATATATATAATGAACATTTCCATGTAGTCTGGATTGAGTCATGTAAACAGCTGGTTCACTCTAAGTCCTGCTGCAGAAAATACTCTGTTTGATGTACCATTGTCCCCGAGATGCACAAATATTGCTTGGCCAGCTTCAAGAATCTTTCCATGTTTGCTTTCTACCATTTTTATTACAGGGATGACATCCAAAGGAACACATTTTTTTTTAAACCTCAGTGTTATCACTGTTTTATTCACTTGAGAAGTTCTGGTCCCGGAGGATCAGTAGCATAGCTGTAGCGGTCGCCTCATCACTTAATAACACAGCTGCTAGCGATTGCACCAGCTTAGCATTGGCATGTCATTTCTTTTCTAAAAGAAGAAATCCATTGATGACACGAAGTCACAAAACAAACTGCAAAATAATTTAGAATTCGCAACTAGTTGGGTGATATGGACCAAAATGTATATCTCAGCATTGGTGATACACAATATGTGTCTTGGTATTGGTCAATAAATGGTCAGTTGTAAGTCAAAGCCATATATGCGGTATAGTATACGAAATATATGCAATAGTGGTGACACACTCCTCCAAATTAGTGCTATACCCTCCATAAGCTTTCGCTATTTATCCCGCTGTTTCAAAACTCTCCTGTCTTATACTGTGATTACTGAGCCATCAGAGATCACTGGGGCAATGCTGCTCCAACAGTCTGTAAAACATCTCGCATCGCAAGTTCCATTTCGTTTTGCATGACCGCATACGCATGGATTTCGTAACCTGGCTTAATGTAGTTTATGAGCTGTATGTATGTATGTATGTATATAGGCATCAAGTCCTTTTCAATCATCAAGCGAAGCCTCTGATTAATAGCTTCGGCATGCACATCGCTACAGCCCCTCCTAGCTACGTAACAAAGACAGGATAGTTGGCTGAGAACATAGTGCTCCCTTTTCATCTTGCAGTGCAACTGTCGAGTGCCGGGTTTTTAGATGGCACAGCATTGATGTAGTACTCGGGTTTTACTTGAGTGAGCACTTTTCTCTTTTACTGGGTAATATTCCCACACCTGACTTCGTTCTGTCCACGGGTCACTTCTTCCTGCGACGCACACAGCGCCAGTAATTTATCTGAACTGCGAGCACTCCCTCTTTGGGGTACAAGTTAAAGAAATACATATAGTATGTAAGCGCCTGGAGAAATATTATGCAAAACAAACATTGTCGGTAAATAAAGGTCGCCAACACTACCTAGGGATTTGTTGGTGATGCTGGGCTCTTTACCCTGATGGCTGGATTATAGAGTATGAGCTGACAGTGTCTTGGACAGAACAAGGTCATTACAGCGTGTCTGAGGTCATACATAAAGGCGGTAATCTTACGAGCCCCTTCGCGAATTGTGATTCAGTTCAGTGTCATGATGTAATTACACTGGCTGACCCTTTTTTGTCTTGAAAGCATAAAGTATAACACAGTACCTGCCGTGAGTGAAAACCAGCATTTTTGGCAATGGCTCAGGGCATCAATTCTTTTGCGGTTGACAGTAATTCACTTGACCTTTATCCCTGAACTATGTGGAAGCTTTGCGACTTGCCTCAGCATTCCCAGTTGAGCAGAAGCGCGAGACCCTCGATATATGGAAGCTTCGTTTTACTACCCTGCTGCATGTGAAGAGTCAAGTAGCACATGATGGACAAAGGGTAATGTTTAAAGGGAAACTTAGCAACCGCTGACCCATAATTCAAGCTCACAGAATGAATCGGCTTGTTCCGATAGGAAAGGAATAGAGGACACAAAGCAGCATGGGAGGTACAAAGGAAGCTAAGGTTCTTTACCACCGCTATCCATCTCCTCAATGAACCCTTTTTTTTTTCAAAGTGCACCACACGTTATTTAACTTCACATCAAAAAGCCAAGGTGAGGTGAATCTATGACTCGAGGCGTCTCTCTGTGCTTCTGCTCTCCGTGTGAACCGGATACCCTTACCTTTACCTCCCTGAATAAGTAATCATGGCCACCGTCGTCTAGTCTTTACTCATGCATCAGTGCAGTTGGCCTTCGCTCTCATTATGTTCCTCCTGCTTTCTGTGTCATTCATAATGTCTTATCGTTCCTGCTGACACATGAAGGTTCTTATAATCTTTAAAAGTTTGTGCAAAGGAAAACATTGACAAGACGTGCTCGAGCGCCAAGTAGTCACCATTATTCGGGCCACAGGAACCGCTTTAACAGGAAGAACATAGCACAGTGTGTAATCACTGGATTTCTTTTGGGTTTGCTAGTAATCTGCATAAGATGCTCCATTTGTCTTATTAAAAAAGGAAAATTTTAAAAGGTATGCAAAATAAGAGACTGAAGTCGTAACCAGTTATTGATTTTATATTATATTGTATTGTATTACACAGTATCAGCGGCACGGTGACTAAGTGGTTAGCACTGTCGCCTTGCACCTCCAGGGTCCGGGTTCGATTCCCGGCCAGGCTCGATTCCCGTCTCTGTGTGCATGGAGTTTGCATGTTGTCCCTGTGCTCGGCGGGTTTCCTCCGGGTACTCCGGTTTCCTCCCACAGTCCAAAAACATGCAGAGGAGGCTAATTGGCGTGCCCAAATTGCCCGTAGTGTGTGAATGAGTGTGTGGGTGAGTGTATATAGAGTATGTGTGCCCTTCGCTGGATTGGCACCCTGTCCAGGGTCCACCCCGCCTCGTGCCCTAAGCCTCCTGGGATAGGCTCCAGGTCCCTGAATACAGGATAAAGCGGGATAGATCATGAGTGAGTGTATTATATTATATTAGATGGGATTAGATTAGATTAAACTTCAGTGTCATTGAGCCAGTGAAATGCAATTCATATTCAGATGCTTAACAAGAAGATTACGCAAAACGTTATGCCTAACTTTGACTCCCCATGACCTCTTGAGGGTGTGCTGTTGTGTCCGGCACCATGAGGTTAGTAGAGGACCCTTTAAATGCTGTGGTTTGTTGGGTAAACTCTGTTCATCAGACTAATTTGTCCATTGCGATCTA
This sequence comes from Clarias macrocephalus, assembly GCA_011419295.1. Lineage (NCBI taxonomy): Eukaryota > Metazoa > Chordata > Actinopteri > Siluriformes > Clariidae > Clarias > Clarias macrocephalus. Next base: position 64,537 of record JAAGKR010003415.1, on the reverse strand, counting down.
TGGGTGCTCATTCAGATTGCGGGATCTGTGGGGTTCGGAGGCCAGGTCAGCGAGGCGTCGGCTATGGTGCACTGGATATTCTGGTGCCTTTCTTTCATGGTCAGCATGGACTTTTTACCCCAGCAATTTGTGCTGCTTTGGCTTTTCTGTGGATTTGGACCACAAGACAGGTTGGCTTTTAGTCCCCAGAGGTCTTGTGGAGTCAGATGCTGTCACCAGTTTCCTGGTATATCATTGATAACCCATGTTAATGTATTAATGTTATGTGGTGTTAATGTTATGGCTGATTGGTGTATATATATATATATATATATATATATATATATATATATATATATATATATATTTTTTTTTTGTGAATATGAGCATATGTGCATTTTGGGAATTCAGTCTTTTTTCTTCTTTCTCTTCTTATCTAATATGTACACTTGATGTCATCACTCATACAACAAGCACAAAGGAAGACAAGCTATTTCTGACAGAAACTGCTTTTATTCCTCTTACAGAGACCCAGTGGGACTCTGCTTCTATTGAGTCGATCCTGAAAGTAGACGTTCAGCTCAGCTGCTCTCGGCTCTTTCCCGTTCTAATCATTGCTTTGATCTGTGTTGAGAATTTCCTCACGCATTTCTTGCAGTCTTAAATCCTGCACATAATAATTGCTGCAATCAACATTCTTGCAGGTCATGAAACTAGAATGTATGTGACGTCTACAGTTTTAAAAACCTGTTGCATCAAAAGCCGACGTGTAGAGACGTACAAGTTCATGACCTCGATTTTTGAGCATTATTAAAAAGAATTGTATGCCATAATGAGTCCATTTAACCATTGTTTCTTCTTGTGGGCCTTCTACCCACAGTGTCTGCTGGGATCTGTAATGATTTTGGCAGCCATTTCATGGAAATCATTAGGTTCAGTGATTGCTTCACACGATCATATTACAGCCAACAAATATGAAGAAAATTTACATAACCAAGTGCACATTACAAGAAACACTCTTTTCTAATGATGTTTTCATATTTTGGGAAAACACTATTCATCCTGCTTAGATTATATAAGAGTGGCTTTTTAAACAATGGGATGATAATGTTGCCTGTAGTGTGTGTGTCCTGCGATAGATTGGCACCCTGACCAGGGTGTACCACGCCTTGTGCCCAAAGCCTCCCGGACACCTTCGGCATTAGCGTTATAGAACATGAATGATTGTTTGCATTTAAGGTGGCAAACTGTAAACTATTTACACATGGCAGGCAGCACAGCATCTTGTGCGTTAGGAGCATTTGTTTGTTTGTTTGTTGTTGTGTAAAAGTTTGTTTAAAACAAAAAAAGAAGAGACAAAATACAGCATACTTATAAAATTTACAAAATCGCAATGAAAATGTGAATGAATCCATATAATATTGTATCGGCTGGGCGCTGGTAATTCCCATTCCTACTAGGTACTGTACGTAGATGGTATTTTTAATTTTTTTTAATATACAATAGAAAGCATTTCTTTTGCAACTTTGCCATGTTATACATGTTCTACAAGTTTTATATTTAGTTAAATTCATAATAAAGTATGTTTTTTTTAAAAACTGCCCTCTATGTAAGCCTGACTTCAAAACCAAGGGACGTGCTTAACCATGGTTTTAATATTATTTATTAGTATCGTTTCACTCCTAATAGACATAACATTCCTTCTTACTGTCAGGGGATTATCACTGTGGGGATTAACAATCTGTTATTAGGATACAGTAGGATCCTGGGGAGGGGGTCTGTTTTATTATTTTCCAGTTACAGTGCTGGATTCACAACCCAACATTATCAAAGCTGTTCTATAACTATTATGACTATATGAGTTCTTAATAGCCAATTTAACTGTCTACTTACATTACGGCATTTGGCAGACGCCCTTATCCAGAACGACTTACATTTTTATCTTATTATACATCTAAGCAGTTGAGGGTTTCGTGCATTGTTCATTGGCCCAAAAGTGACAACTGGGTTTGAACCCGAGACCTTCTACTACTATTGTAGTCCAATACCTTAACCACTGACTCGCCTGAGACGAATATGTTCAGTATAACTCAAACCCTTACAACTTGAAAACATGTAGCCTTTAAATTTAATGAATAAACGTCTGTATGGCTCAAATAAAAAAAAGCCAGAAACGGATTGTTCATATTTGAAAAATGAGTACAGTACTCACACGATGAATCTGTACTGACATGGTGAGCGGAATTCGTTTGATTGTTGAAGAGGTTCCTCGGAATTCATCTTACAGGTAAAGTTTGAGAACCACTGCCGTGAGCAATACCGCTGTGTGGATCTACAGAAATATAGGAACTGCTGCGTACACTGCGGGGAGTTATGACATGAGTTCTGCAGAACGTTAAACTAAATAAATAAACAAACAAACAAACAGATCAGAGATTTTCTTTTTTTTTTTTTTTTGTCCATTTCGTCCTCCCTGAGCTTCAACGTTTGTCATCAAATCCCTTTTCTCTTCATTTGTGACAGGCTGCCATTGTTTGTGTATGTACACACTGAGAAAAGAGTCGTCAACTCCAGGCACTTTACTGAAACGGAACGGATTGAGCCGCAGGCGTTGTATTAGTAGCTTCCCTACTTCTCTCACATACTTTCGCCCTGGGGGATTTTTCCCTTACTGGAGGAGCCGCACAGACAAAGCATCTCGTGTAGTTTATTATTGGAGCCAAACTCTCACAGGCCCAGAGCAATCACAGAAATCAGCTTAAAGTCTTCCCTGAAGTCTGTAGTAAACCCGCCCGAGCTCATATATTAGCTTGCACCTGCGGCGCATTTTATATAGCATGCTATATGCAAATTTTTTTTTACGTATGTATGTATGTATATATATAGTACGTATGTAATAATTGGATCTCTTGCAGAGATAAAACTGGCTTTATCTTTTCTCTCTCTCTTACAGAGGAGGAGTTGTAGTTACCTCCTGTGCACCATCCTTCTCTTCATTGCCGTGCTCCTGGCTCTTACTGTAACAGGCACTATCCTCTTAATGAACCACTCCCAGGCATCTCCAGGCTCCGATGCTCCACCCCTCATCACTACTAATCAAGACGAAGGCAACGCCCTGGTGACTGTAGAGAGAGGCGACGGCTCCCGCATTAACATCTTCATCGAACCCAACTGCCCCGACTACAACAGCAACTTCCTGCGACTGGAGGGGGTCCAGACGTCCCTGCTGCACTCGCTCACCCACCACGACACCGACCTGAAGTCCGTGAAGGGGCAGGAGCGCGGCCTTCTCGTCCAACTGGCCGAGGAGATCTCTAAGCTGTCGGCCCACATTAACCAGCTGAAGGCGGAGTACAGCGCTCTGAGGCAGGGCCAGAGCAGCATCAGCCAGGAGATCAGCATGCTGCAGTCTGAGCAGGCCAGGCTCCTCCAGGTGAGATGCGGCACAACGGTGTGTCTTTACTTTTAAACAAGTATCCGAATCAATCAGGCCATGTGCAACCAAGGCTCGTCTTAAAATAGGCAAAGACATTAAAAGAAGCGTAGTCATGACCATGAGCACTGCAGCAGAATCACAAAAGGTTTGCTATCAGAGGTACAGAACACCGAGCGCATACTTCACAATTAATGGGATTGCTGAGAGTCCTTTTGTACTGTGGAGTGTGATTGAGTAATTGAGGCTAGGTGTTTGCATTCAGAATGAAGATGAAGGTGAACTTGAGAGACTCTGTGATGGCTGTTGGGTTCGGTATTCACAGTTCCGGGAGTTGTAGTCATGCCTGCTTGTACTGCAAGCTGTAACTGTTCACGTTTAGTCAGGCGTCCTGTAGAAGAAAATGATTTGCTCAGTTTTGTTTAGAATTGTAACAAAAACAAAAAACAAAACAAACAAACAACAATATATAAACAAAACAAAACACCTCGGCATCACAAACTTCAATTTCGCAAGAAGCGTTTTTGGCATACGAGCGATCGAGCCGAACAGTACAGACGGTACAGACCAAAAGTTTGGACACACCTTCTCAGTTTTCTTTATTATGTTCTTTATTGTGTTCTTTAGCCCAAACGCGTCTCTTCTGCTTGTTGCCTGTCCTTAGCAGTGGTTTCCTAGCAGATCTTCTACCATGAAGGCCTGATTCACACAGTCTCCTCTTAACAGTTGTTCTAGAGACGTGTCTGCTGCTAGAACTCTGTGTGGCATTGACCTGCTCTCTGATCTGAGCTGCTGTTAACCTGCGATTTCTGAGGCTGGTGACTCGGATGAACTTATCCTCCGCAGCAGAGGCGACTCTTGGTCTTCCTTTCCTGGGGCGGTCCGCATGTGAGCCAGTTTCTTTGTAGCGTTTGATGGTTTCAAAGTTTTCCCAGTTTTTCGGACTGACTGACCTTCATTTCTTAAAGTAATGATGGCGAATCGTTTTTTTCTTCACTTAGCTGCTTTTTTCTTGCCATAATACAAATTCAACCACTTTGAATGAGAAGGTGTGTCCAAACTTTTGGTCTGTACTGTACGTCTGGAAGCCATTCAAAACTTGTTAGCTTTTTTTTTTTCCATTTTGTGCACGATTTAGTGAAGATATAGCACCGTGGGTTCCAAGGATGGTAGCAAGCAGAAATGGGCGCAACTTTCAGTTTTATTCAGGTTTGTTTAGTATGTGTTTATTTAATAGTTTAATTCATTTAAATATTTCGATTGTTTTTAAATGCAAAATTATAATAATGGTGTTGGGAATCGGTAATGTTGGTAACATTTTTGGGTGGCTGGAACGAATTAGTTGCATTTATATTATTATGTATGCTTTTATATCAAATTGGGACATTTCTAAAATTTTGATATTAACAGAATCGCAATACAATTCGTACCTACAGTAGGTATCATTATAGAATCATATGAGGTTCCAACATGGTCCCTATGTTGTAAGCGATTGCATTTCATTTAAAATCAACTAGGTGACATTATAAAGAGGATGTTCATGAACACACACACACAAACACGCGCTCACTTTTCCTGCCTACTGTGTAAACCGGGAAAACTAAATAAACTTATTCAGGTCATTTATGATTAATTAACATTATGTAGGTTGCTCATTTTGGAATCTGTATCATTATCAAACCCTGTCGTCATATATGGTGTGAAAATAATGTTATTAATGAGTTATGATAGCTAATAATTGTAAAAGAACCACAGGTATGAATGTCTGCGTGTCTTAGTGTAGTTTGAACTAATCTCACTTGCGTGTGTGTGTAGTTTGCTTGATCTCCCTGTGCTTGGTGGGTTTCCTCCAGTTGACTGGTCATTCCCAAATTGCCTGTAGTGTATGATTGGGTGTATGCGTGCTTGTGTGTTGCCATCTCTTTCAGCTTATGCCTCAAGTTCCCCGGAATAAGCTCCAGGCCTCCTGCCACCCTACACAGGATAAGTGGTATTGATAATACAGTAGATGGATGAAAGTTTGAGACTGAGGAATACAAGCGTTAACCTACAGATGTGTCTTGGGGTCGTTTCCGTTTTTTTGCTGTGCATATTATTTAATTTAAGGGAAAGCGATACCTTAGAATGAGCTCATATCCTGAACAGTTTAGCGCGATGTTAAAAATAAAAATACACCGTGCAATTTTCAGCTCATGTTATTTCTGATAAATAAGACTTTATGCTTGTTATTTCATTTAGTCTGGAGGAAATTCTCATGCTTTTTCTACCACCTGCTTCACAACTTGGGTTACTAGGAACAGCTTGAATAAGCATCATTGAACTTTATGTGTTGTGGGCTTTAAGATATGACCACAAACACACTGTGGGTACACTAATGATGCTCGATTAAAGATGCCAGGTCTCATGTCTGTTCGTCAATATGTACATGGTGCTCTTTATTTTGTTTTCAATATTAAAGGGGACGTATTGTGCAAAATTCTGTTTTTAATCATTTTTCGCCATTCAGATAGGGCTGTCTGATTAAAGTAAGTATTTTTTTTCTCTCAGTTATACCAGTATGATGCATGAAGCATTTGTTCTGCACTTGCCGAATCGTAGAGTCAAGTGTTTTCCCCAGCACCGAAACATCTGGATGTCTCTTCACACTTCACAAACAAGTCCTCGGATTTCTAAAAACTTTTACCTCTAGGATTTATTTTGGTATTTCTGCTGGGCAAGGTGATGATTTCGAGAGCACAAATAGAACCTGTAATAGCGTTATTTGAGGGCTGGAACAAGACACTGCTGGCAGACTGAGAGACAGATGGGACCAGCTGCCCGATCATTTAGATCAGCATTTTATGAATTCAGCCAGTGAAGTAGGATCATGCCTTCATTAGATTTCCTCAGACAGGCAATAAACACCAGGCTCTATCAGTTATCAGCCCGGATGAACTGTCACCCTTAAACCCATGTGGAGCGCTCGGTTATTGTTTGTCATGTTCTCTTAGGTTACTTTTATAATAAGCTGTAGATTCTTGTTTGAAGGACAGCTGGGCTGTATGGGTTTACATAAGATGTTTTTCTCACCTTGAAAAAAAAAAGAAGCTGCGACAGGTTGTGCTACTGTAGGTATGAAGCAGTGACAGGGTGTGAAAAAATAAACAGTGTCATATAAACAGCTCTAAATCTGGCAGTCTTAATACCGTACTCTGTTCTAATCCCCATTCGAACCTCTAGCACGGGTCAGCTTGACATGGCATTCCGACAAAAACGTGACCCTTCTCTTTAATGGTGTTCCTGTGGATGTCAGAACAGCTGAGTCACTGGGAGACTTGAAGAAAAAAAAAAAGATTTAAGACCATGCTTTTTAAAATGCACTAAAATGGGTACATTTAAAATGTTAGGCTTAACATGCATTTCAGTCTATTACCATACACTCGTTTGGGGAAAATCATTATTTGATCCCCTGCAGGTTCATTTTTATCATAGGTTTATTTTAAAGCATATCAATTAAAAATCCAGGAAAAAAAAACACATTATACAAAGGTTATAAATTGATTTTCATTTCAGTGAGGAATAGAAGTATTTGATCCCCAAGCAAAACTTGACTTAGTACAGAACTTGGTGGAGAAACCCTTGCTGGCAAGCACAGAGGTAAGACATTTCTTGTAGTTGGTTACCAGGTTTGCACACATCTCAGGGGGGATTTTGGTTCACTCTTCAGTTCTTTTTAACATTTTTAAGGTTTCTTGCCTGTCGTCTGGCAACTCTGGGAGTTTCAGCTCCCCCCATAAATGTTCTATAGGATTAGGTCTGGAGACTGCCTCGGCTCTCTCCGTGACCTTAACATGTTCATTTTTTAAGCCGCTCCATTGGTGCCTTGCACCAATTGTATTGTATGTACGACCCATCTTCAGTGTTCTGGCTGAGGGAAGGAGGTTCTCATCCAAGATTTTATAATCCATGAAATCCAGCATGGAGCTCCAGATCGAAGGCGATTGAAGTTTATTTTGTATTTCTTCTATTTGGAAATACTCGCTCCAACAGTTGTCTTCTTCTCACCAAGCTTCTTGCTGATGGTCTTGTAGCTCATTCTATAATCTTGTCCCTGGACAATCTTGTCTATGGTGTTGAGCAGTATTGTCAAGGGCATTTGCAAAACCAATGAAGTACCATTATATAACTGGTTCTCGTGAAGTTCTTCCCGGGAAAGCAAGACCAAAGCTTACCTCTGCTGCAGAGGAGAAGTTCATTTAGAGTCACCAGCCTCAGAAATCACTAATTGATAGCACCTCAGATTAGAGCCGTCATGACGGCTTTATAAAGTAGACACATCTTAATACCAACCGTTCAGAGTAGATTATTGCTTATTTTGGATTCTTTCAGCATTGTTTTGCAGTGTAGAACATGCACACAGAGACAGGTTCATAAATATTGGAACAAGTATTTTTTTTTTTTGCCTTTTGGTTATCCAGAGAGTCATGGAGATCTCACATAATGATAAGAGATTTTATCTCATGAGAAGAGGATAAGAGAGGAGAGCTTTTCTGTTGCAACCTCCAGGATCCATTGAGATAACTGAAATGTGTGTTTAGCATCAAAATGTGAAGGCATGCACCCACTCCACTTATATAGGATATATACTGTATATATATATATATATATATATATATATATATATATTTTTTTTTTTATTTATTTATTTTATTTATTTTTTTTTTTTTATCAGTAACTTCTTTATTTGTGATGAATAGGCACAGTTTTGCTTTTGCGATTAGCAAGACAATGATAGACATTCAGGCCCATAATTCTTGGAATAAATAAAAGTATTTTGAGATTTGGACAACCATAATTTCAGAGGCTGTTCTTAAAATGAATGTTAGTGGATTTCTTCTTTTTCTTTGTTTTTGGATCATGCTACGTATACAGAAACAAAGACTTATCTTTTTAATAGTTAATTAATACCAGTATTCCATGAAACAGTTTTTTTTTTATTCTATCTTACTTAACGAGCACTAAAACAACAGAATATTCATGATCTTAAACATAGTAAGCTGTCCATGAAGACCAAAAGCGCTAAAACTCATCCTCAACTTTTTCTCTCCTCATCCTTCTTTTTTCCTTCTGGCAGCAGCCTTTGAAGCACTGAATCTCCAGATCCTCATATCCACTGTTGCTAGCTTGGACTTCAGAAGCTACACTCTGACCTGGCTTTTTCATCATATCCATACGATCGATCCTTCCCCAAAGCGCGTAGGTTCCGTTTCATCACCTCACAGCGTTACTTCAGGAGTTGCTCAGGGCTTAGCTCTCGGTCCACTCTTGTTGTTTATACACACTAAATCACTGGGCAGAGTAAACAGACTTCATGGCTACTCGTACTGCTTACTTCTTACAGGATACTTTCAAAAAATATTACATGGTTTGCAGATTCCAAAATCAATATGTTTGGTTCACTTGCTGTTTCAGTGGTTTGTTTTTCTGACAGTATATATGACCTGTCATATTAAATCAGGTATTACGTTACATTTTGGGTGACTTACATTTCCAGATTCTTGGTTCAATACAGTAAGCTCCATTTTGATACCCAGGATATTGGTGCATCGTGTCTATTTACTGAGATTTGGCCAGTGCGAGTTTGTCATCCAAATCAAAATCCTGTTTTTTCATTAAAAGTTTAATGAAGATTTTGTGTTTTAGTAAGAAAGACACCTGGACATCTCAGCTACTCCTAAAACTAACTTAGCTTGGATAGTGTTCATTGTTGTTGGTCTTGCGGCGGCTCCCGGCAAAGGGCCGCTACAGTGGAGACTGTCCGCACATACGAACTAGTTTTGCACAGGTTTTACAACTCTTCCATTTTGCTGCATCTGGGCTTGGGACCGATACTGCATCCAGTGCCTGGGGTTTGGACACTGGCTGGGAATTGAACCCAGGCCTTATGCATGGTAGGCGAAACACCTTACCCCTGAGGCACCAGTGCCTATCTTGGATAGTGTTCATTAAAGTGATTTAAAACAATGTCTATGAGTAAAAACCTTCTCAATTCTATTAAAGGATGTGGCAGATATTTGGCTAAATTGAAGATTGGATACATTTCACCTACCGCACACTATTGGCCATAGCGCAAAACTAACCCGTGCGACTTAATTCCTGACTTGATATGACGGATCACATGTACTGTAAGTAAATACAGCTTTTATTGTATATCTATCTCTGGGCCTAGTATAGAGAATCCAAAATGAAATGCTCGCAACACAAAACATGCAATATTATTTTTTTCAGGTGATGCATTTGGATTAATTCAGTGTCAGATCATATTCTCGCTGCTGTCCAACTACGCTCCAGTTACTAGTTTAGATTCTGTTGGATATGCTCTTCTTGGTCCGGGTACAGTGCTCTCACTTGCCCAAACGAATCACACTGAAGCGGAAAATGTATGAGGGTATGTATGACTCAGGCAGACTGTATATGTAAAAGCACTGTCAGAAACTGTAGCACTGCCTGTCTGACAACGCTTGGTCCAGAATATAAAAGCATCCAAGTATGGCCAGAATCACGACCTTGGCGAACAGATTTGATCCAATTACCAGCTCAGAGCCCACCTATCTCCAAACTCTTAATCACCACCAAACAGCCCATCCAGCCCCCAAAGCTTAAAATATTCACATGATTTTAGAAAGCAGATCAAGCACTAGGTCGTACAGATTCCTCTTCACACAACAGATTGCTGAGCCTGCTCAAAGTCTCATACGAGCTCCGGCTATTTCCACACTTCACGACTTTCCATTTGCTAGCCAATTTCATATAATAAATCTCTTCTATGGAGCATTAAGAATTCTGCTTCCCTGCTTAATCACATACCTACATGTTTTTCTCGAATTTATCCCTTTACTGAGGTCACCTGACTCACTTCCTCTAAAACAAGCATTAAATTAAGTTTTTTTTTTTAAGGAAATATTTTCTACACTGATCAGCCACGAAACATTATAACCACCTGCTGTAAGATTCGGGTTCCGCTTGTCCACGTTTAACCAAGAACTCATGGGGATTCCACAATCTCATGATGCTAAAGGGCTTTTTAGTTGCATCCCACAGGATCCATGGCGATAACTGAAGTGTGTGTTTTGGCATCAAAACGTGAAGGCATGCACCCACTTCCTTTTCATTATTTGTAATTTTGTAAGCAGCAACACAAGAATATACAGGTCGGTCCATAATTATTGGAACAAATATACGTATTTGGGGATTTGGCCTGTGCGTCAAGTCTGTAAGCTTTAATTTAAGGGTTTGACAAAAGTGTGGGCCGCTAAGATGGCTTTGGGTTCTCGTGGCATGGCCCCGCAGGCCCTCTGGGGGGTGGTGTGCTGTGAGTTGCTGGCGTCGGGGTGATGTGGGTTGCACCTTTCCGAGCTCATGGCTGTAGTCCTGTAGTTTTAAACAGATCGGTTGCAGCTCTGGTTCATGTTCAGAGAACTGACCTACAGTCCATTATTTTGTTAGAAAAGTTTCCTGGCTTTGCTACAGTCATTTTTGAGTGCTTTGTTCAATCTGCTGCAATAATAAATGGGTTCCGCAGTCTTCCACTTGACAACTTGTTATGTGCTGTATACGCTGGCTGAGGGTAGTAACCTCATAACAAAGTGCAGGGGTTTAAACACACACACACACAAGAAAAAGACCAGGAGTAAATATCATATGATGAACTAACATTCTTAGCAATGCATAATATTCCTTATAGAGAGAAAATATCATTCTTGCACTGTATTTTATTAGTGCTATTAGTGACTAGTGACTGCTATTGTAAATGTAGGATTTCCAAAAGAAAAAATTGGTTCCAGAGTACAAGGAATTCAATCATCATTCCCCTATGCAAATGTTTCTTCTTCCGCAGAGTAATTTGCATTCTGCTGTGCACATACTTAAGCCGGCAGTAAGATGTTTGAAAGTATTCAACTACTCTGCCTGGCCCAAAGAAAAAAAATAAAAAAAACCTTGTCAGTTTCAGAATGGTGAAAAGATTAGCTTGCATCAAGCGAAGGAAAAACGTTACAATTACCGGATTTAAGTTAAGATTACGATTTGAATTTTTAGGGATAAAATGTCGCCATCAGTGAGCACGCAAACGCTCGGTGAAGTCGCATCGTAAAAAATCTACAGTAGAAATCAGAGCTCGGTTTAATAGTGAAGGTAAGAGCACTTCTTTCTGCATACAATGTGACAAGAATTCACAGGATAGGGATCGAACAGCTGCGTGGCCATTAGTTTCACTAATCAGAAAAAAGGCTTGAATTTGCTAGGGAGCATAAAGATTGGACTTTAAAGCGTTGGGAAAAGGTCATGTGGTCTGATGAGTCCAGATTGACCCTATACCAGGGAGATTCTTACGCACATCGGCGTAAGAAGGGAAGCACAAGAAGTCATGCATAGTGTCCACTGTACAAGCCTCTGGAGACGGTGTTATGATCTGGGGTTGCTTCAGTTGGTCAGGTCTAGGCTCAGAATTCTTATGTGACAATGAAATGAGGTCAGCTGATGACCTAAATATACGGAATGACCAGACGATTAAATGTCAGATTAAATGTCAAGATATCACAAAGCTGATTGCGTTTTCTCTGGACCGATCTGTACCCGCTGTCCCCTCATAGGCACACGCAGTATCAACAGTACTCACTTGTAAGGTGGGCAATTAAAAACACATGTTACTCAATATATCTTCTCAAGTTTGAAAGATGGGTAAGTTAGTGACTAATGGTTAGTCTCGTTCAGCGATTTGTTGTGTTTTTAACTTTTCTAGTAAGGATGCCATCATTAAAAACAAGAATACCTCTCAAATATAGACATATTAAATTGGATGCTACTTTTAAAACCCCCTATTCTTGCTTTCAGAAATACAGGTGGAAAAAAAAAGCCTCAAAACAGGTGCCTCACAATATCATTCAATCATTATTAAATTATAAAAAAAATTATAATAATGAATAATGATTATAAAAATAATCATAATCATATAATTTAAAAGGCTGTTTTTTCTCCTATTTGTCGGGTCTCTTCCTAATGCATTGTCTAGGATAATGCAATTTCGCAAAGGCTCGTTCGAAACTTACTGTACCCGTAACCCTAGTTTAAAGTCTCAGACGCTGAAACAATGCATTTGAAAACTTATCAAAAGAGAAAGAAATTCAAGTCTGCCAGAGTGCATAATCTGAGTTGTACAGTATTTTTGCTGGGACATCAACACTAAGGCTCTAGTTTGGTGAGCTGAGGATCCGGGTTCGGGCCCCACAGTAGGTGGGTTGCCACACCCCTTTACTACCATACAGTCCATACACTGGACGCACTGCCGGTCCGAAGCCCAGTTAGAAAACAAATGTGAGGTTTGCGTCAGGAAGGGCACCTGAAAGAGAATCAATTTTTGCTGGAACGTCAACATGCACATTTTGAAGACTCACTGTCTTACTAAGTTGTTTTAAAAGATAAGTGAAGGCTTGGTGATGTTTGGAAATCTCGACTGCAGCAGATTACAGTTTGGTTCCGTCCTGTAAGACTGGTTGATGCTAGTTAATTACGAGAGCCGCCTCATTAGCACCACGGGTTTCCCCCTGCCGACTCAGTCACCGTGCGGCGCTCTGTCACCTGGTGAGAAACCTTTTCTCTAAGACTCCACCCTTCTGCCCTTTAGTTGGAGAACCGGAAAGAAATCCAGTGGCTGGTTCATCAATCAGTCGCATGCTGAAAATGGGCTACGCTGTCACTTTGGCTCATCTCCGTGCACTTGATATTAATGACAAATAAATAGTTGCCAAATAAATAAATAAATAAATAAGTCTGTAGTAAATATTTGTTCAAACCCAGATACTTAATTAAACCAACATTACAGTGTTCACACTTCTCGTCAGTGTTCAAATAGTCGGTACTGATTGGAAATGTCTGAATTTTTTAGGATTTCTGCATATTTCTTTTTAATATCTAGCTTTCTGTGTCGCTCTTTGGTCTGATTTGACCGCAAAATGAGATTCTGCAATTCTACAGTTTCGAGGATTTAAAAACAAAAAGACATTTAATGAAAGTAAGTGTTGCAAACATTTTGTGCATGTTAAAATTATTTGGGTTACATACTGTAAGTGTGAATTTTGTGTGTATTTTAAAAAAAAAACTCCATCTCCCACAGTTTTGGCACAATGGATAAATCAGCCTGCAGTTCTATTTGTGGAATATATATCTTGTGTGTGTCTATTATATATATATATATATATATAAACTTGTGATTTTGTAGTGAGTCAAACAGAAAATAACGGCAGCAAGGTAGTTCGAGGAATAAGTGTGTTGCACACAAAACCTTGTTAATTACAACGATATTTGAAGATCATAGATGGAGACCAGTGTTTCCCACACATACAGTAGAGTACATTATACGTGTCCGGGCCGCCTGAGTATATTTAAATGCCCCGACAGGTGTATTTGCCCATCCTTTTTACAAATCTGTTCGGGAGGCCGATGATGCCATCCGCAATCGATGAACTACAGTAGTAGCGAACACTTTCCTCTCGTGCTACCCCTCCCGTACCTATTTATTCTTCTACCGCAAAGGCACACTGAGAGGCAGTAAATGTAACGGATGCCAGCTGCCATAAAAAGAATAAGACGGGCGTACCGACGGTTGCAGAGACTTTCACACAGTGAACAGGCTCTTCCCCGAAAAACCCAAGACGGTTAAAACTAAAAACTTAAGTGGGACGGAATCCGTGCAGGAAACACAACATTACGATAAAAAAAAATATATATATATATATATTTTTTTTTTAACTGCTCATAAGGACATTCTGCTGCCAGTGTGTTGATGGAGGAGGCTTTAGATATAAAACTCTGCATTTTGTCTTACCACTGTGTTGGTCTTACCCTGCGTTCACACCGAACGTGGCGAGAGCGTCAAAACGGCCGGAAGTCATTTATTTTTCAATGGGAGCCGGCGGCGAAGAGAGTTGAAATCAGCTCAACTTTATGGTAATGAGCTATGACGCAGTTGAGCGGCAACCAATAAAGAAAGTCGAGGTCCTCCGCTTGAGAGGATTCCGCGGAAAGTCCTGTAACTTTTGTTCCGGCTACATTAGTTCCCAAGCGAAATGCTCGTTGCATTAAACTTGCACTTTAAATAGCCTAGGAGAGTTTGTAATTCAAATTAATGTTATTTTAATTAAAGACAAAGTCTAGTAAGTGATTCTAATAATGTTATAATAATACAAAATATAATATAATAATAATAATAAAAATTTAATATTAAATGAGACTAGCAATTCACAATGAACAGAAGCCACACCATACAAATGTCTTATGATTTGTTTATTTCTAGAACACGGTTCTTTCTATCAATCAATTTCTTGTTTTCTTCCACATTTTGGAAGATCAACAAGCTTGATTGCTTTGCGGCCCCTTTAAATACAAGATTCGGTCTACGTCAGAGCGGCGAAGCGCGGCGACAGGCGTCGGCGGCAGGGCGGCGAGAGCAAACTTTGACGCTCTCGCCGCGTTCGGTGTGAACGCAGGGTTAGGTTTTGTAATTTAGTTTTTGTAATTTCAATTCTCTATATGTATTTACTGTACACATAGCAGAATCGGCAATAAAGTTGACTTTGACTTCTTGACTTTAAATGTCATATAGGACCACATTTACCATTACATACTGTATATAATAAGTGAATGATGTCAGAAAAATGAGTGAGGAACAACCGAAAAACATCCACCAGACGTGTGATCGTATGAATCGGTCCTATTTCTTTGCCTGTGTGACCCTTTTTTTTTTTTCATCATGTTTGTATAATTGGTTAAAATAAACTAGAATTCAGTTCATCACATTACATATTGTAGGTTGTGCTGTTGGGTGTCATTAAAACATTGTCATGCAAAAAATGCTCTGTTTTTTTTTTATTATTATTTATGAATTTTTCATATATCTGTACAGTATATCTAGATGTAGGGGAGGGTTAGTGTGTCGAATCTCTAAAATGTGAAATTTAATAGAAAGAAATTCTAATATGTTTTGTTGACAGGCTCATGTAATCGTTGCATGCTGTATGTAGTAGATCATTTTTTGCTGTTCCATTGCCTGTAACCGCAAGTATACTTCAGACCTGTGGGAAACACTGGAAACCACAATGCTTACACTACAGTATCCCACATAGTTATATTCAGTATATAAAATGGTCTTCAAACAACATCCAGATGACACATTACATTCACATTACAAACCAGATTCAGGAAGTCAATTCCAATTTTTTCTGGTCAAATCAGATTTGCCCGTCTTGACGGTTCACATGCATAATTACAAGTGACTTTCACCTGCCTCTAATGTGCACAACGCATCTGACCTCCGAACTGGCCCACATGCACATGGAAACGCTTTTCTCGGTTAAAACATGTGACTGCTTTAGCAGCTATTGCTAGTGATTGATGACATCATCGAGCGCCCTATGCATGCGCAGGAGCTAAAAGTCACATGAATTCCGATCTGCCCAATTTCATTCAAGTCGCATGACCACGTCGCGGAGAGTGGAGCCGAATGTAGCGGAGTAAGAGTAACGTTTCTTCTTCTCAAATCTACTCAAGTAAAAGGAAAAAGTCTGGTGCGGTAAAACTACTCATAGAAGTACACATTCAGACCACTTGCAGCCGCCGCCGTGTTCTCTATTCTCTATTGCTCATGTGACGGAGAGAAGTGTCATCACGACGTGCCAACCATAGCATGTACATTTAAAGCTTATAAAATAAGGTTATATAACAATTTTCTAATGAAATATTTTGTTCTAGACGACCTTGTGAGCTGAAAACGGCGTTCATCACGTTCTTTTTTTCAAGCTCTCGTTTCAGACAAGCACGCACTCTAAGTTCGGACAAAATAATGTATCCATCTTTGATAACATGCCTGCAACAGGAGCATGATAAGGTCATAAGGAAGTGCTTTAATATCCGAGAATTAGCATATAACGGTCGTGCCGCGTAAAAAAATCAAAACATCTACCATATCCTCTCGTGCTTCTTTGTCCCAGTAACGACTTCAAATGTCATCTATTAATCCTGGACATTTCCTGTTTTAAAATGACATTGGGTAATAAGAGTAAGGCCTAATAGACTGTAGAGTTCACATCAGAGGCTTACGATCACTCATGCTTGAAAGTTTGAAAGTTTTGATAGATTTA
Organism: Clarias macrocephalus; assembly: GCA_011419295.1. Classification (NCBI taxonomy): domain Eukaryota; kingdom Metazoa; phylum Chordata; class Actinopteri; order Siluriformes; family Clariidae; genus Clarias; species Clarias macrocephalus. Next base: position 47,953 of record JAAGKR010003415.1, on the reverse strand, counting down.
TTCCATTTCCTCCGATGCTGTTGTGTTCATTAATCTTCCCTTCTCCAGCAAGCATCAGCTTTTTTTTTTTTTTTTGTAAGCGGGCCCCATGTTCCACACTCAGATGCCCACTACGTAAAGACGATTATTGATGATATGGAAGTCTGCAGGAAAATAGCACGGAATTCGTCGATGATTAATGGAGACAACTCGGTCAGCGAGCCAGCGTGTTTTAAATAACGTTCACGCAGCAGGCATCAGCGTCCTGCTCGATGCAGCTGATCGTCCATTTAAAGAGCAGACCGGGCAGCAGAAATCAAAGCAGGCTTTATCTAGCAGCAGCGCGCCGACTGAGTGTTCAGGCCTGAATTATAAGTGAAATGTCTGAATCCTGCTCCAGTTATTCATGCAGCACTTGGAGACCCAGATCACAGTACCAACAGTACAAAAAGAAAAAAAAAAAATTGTGAACTGGTTTATTTGGAGTTGCAATAATTTAAAACAATGTAATGAATTGAAATTGAATCCTCATTATTAAGTGGTGATAAAACGTACTGTTTTTCTTGACTGTAGGGTGTGTTTTTATGAGTTCATGAGTCTTTGGTGTGTGTGAACACTCCTTTGATTTGACAAGACCTTTGATTTGGGGTAAAGTTATATATTTGTGTTTGTTGTATTTCTGCGTTTTTATTCATAAATCTCATATTAATCTCTAATATCAGCGCTTTTAATCAAAACTCATTTTACATTCACTAAAAGGCTCATCCACAACCACATTTCAGCCGTTCGCAGACGACATGCATTATGTGTGGTCTGAGGATGTTAAGAGTGAAATAAAGCGTCTGACTTCGGTGCACACTTTCACTTTGCACTTTCCATCTCCCGTTGATCAAAAAACGCTGCCGATATGAGCCGCTATATTAACGTGAAAATGTTGAACATTTTTTCATCGTTTCTTCATTTAAGACCTTCCCGTTCTGTTGGACAACTGGCATGCGTCAGCACACCCGCCTCCCCCTCAAACAGCGCAGCAATGAGCATTTACTAACATCTGGAAAGGGTTGTTCACATTAATCTTGCATGTGAATGGAGTGCTAAGCGCGGGGGCGTGTCTCCAAGACGCGCGGAGACGAGAATCTGGCAATGCGTCTGTTTTTTTTTTTTTTTTACTTCTTTTTAACATTAATTTAAGAACACACATTTATTTGGCTATAAACTTTTTGGGAATGAAAACCATCTACCGTTCGTTTACATTTTTTTTGTGGTTTGCTACAATGTCATTTCATTTACAACACTTGCAAAGAGGAAAAAAATGGGTTTTAACTTGGCTTGAGAGTGGAATGCAATTTAGATTTCACATGAAAAGACAAAAACCGGAAAAAGTGTCTTATTCAAAAATGCTAAATTGTTAAGCTATTGCAACATGAAATTGACATGGTTACGGACACTACAGATTTTTGGCTTTTTGCTAAACGCCACCTCTCATGTGAAGCACTGAGGTCGCCCTGGAATTTTAATGGTATATCAGTTAATATATAACTATTAACTATAGTTTTCTATGTTTTATGGCCACATATAACATAAGGTTATATGGAGTATTTAAACAAAAACATTGGTGTTAGTAATCTGGGGAAAAATCCTTAATTTTGCACGGAATGCTCTAATTTTTTTTACAGGTCATATGCTTCAATACGAAATATGCATCATTTGCATTTTAAATTATTATCATTTGAAGCGAAAAGAAAGGCCATTTTTGAGGCACATATGAAATCATCTCTTCAAAACGGCTAAAGTTATCAAATTTAAATGTTTAAGAAAGTAAGTTACGGTCACTTCCATGTTGCATGTACTTCACAAGTAGCTTCTTTGGCAGACACATTTTTGATTCTTTCAATAGCCATGCCACCTTGCAATGATTTCTAATGGAAAAATGAAAACATTCAGCATCACCAATACTGTATACTGTATACTAAACACCAGCCTCATCATCTGCACCTGTTTCTCAATGGTACACGCCTTAAGTTAGGCTTGTTTTATGCTTAAATGCTTTGTTGGTCACTATCCTACAGGAAACCTCAAGACTACTATTCGTCTAGACTGCATTAGATTACAAAAAGGTCTGGTCCTTTGGAAGCAGAATATGCAGAAACGAGGTGTGGCTCAAGACTTTTGTACTGTAGTGTACTGAGTGGGGGCTTTACACTCCCATATGTGGTTCCTCTCCAAGTTGTTTCCACAAAGTTTGAAAAACACATTTGTTTAGATTGTATTTCTATCCTGAAATATGAGATCCCTCTTTACTGAAACTAAAACCTGACCTGAACTGATTTCTGAATAGCAGTGCCACTGTTCACAAATCAAGGCCCATTAAGACACACCTGGGATGACCTTGAAACTGTCCATAACATATAGTGTATGTTTATAACCTTGGCTGCCTAAGACCAAGGGATTTGGTTTTTGCATTGGCTAGACGCAATATCTGATAGCACACTTTCCACACCTCCTTTATAATTTGGTCATCTTTCAGTTTCCATGCTCTAGCCAGCTCTCCCCTGGTAGAGCGTGAGTGATAGCATGTGCTTCCACTGAGGCCAGATATCTTCCCTCTTCCACACCGATGCCCATGATTGACTAGTGTCATTCTGATGGACACACAAGTGAGAGAGACCTTGTTTGTTCAGGTAAGTACAGTTGGGAAATGATATGTGTACAGTTCTGCGCATGGAGAGCCTTGAGCGCGAATATTCCCACAGTATGCTCACTGTCAACTTCACCAAGAAATGGAACTGCAAAACATGGCATTTGCACAAGTTCCAACTAACACACACACATTAAACTACAGATATGTTGTTTTAGGGTTTTATATGTCAAGAGGAAGCTCAGAGATGATCTTTCATAGGTAAAAAGAACATGATGTTTAACGCATGAGTATGGGAAAACACTACAGAGCCGCAGTCCATATCATGTAGAATCAGAATTCCGCTGCAGCACTAGTCTATATAACTTTATTTTGAAAGTTTTTCTTTTCCTTTTAAAAGTTGCTGTAAAAGGTAATGTCCTGAACGCTGCCGTCATCTAACACTGTGCAGAAATCAATTCCGAACCCTGTGAAATGGCAAAAGAGCCGCAGTGGTCTGTTAAAAGGGGTTTCGAGTCTCCAGTGGCGTATTTTTTATCATTATATGATTCCACTATGATCAAGTATGTGCAGAAGTTAACGTAAGTCTTATGTAAGTTTTTTTTTTTCATGACAATTTGCTCTGCAAAAAAAAAATTATTAAATAAATAATAATAATAATAATGAATTACGCTATAGACAAGCACATTGAACTCGCGCAAGGAGGCGTGTCTAAGCTTGTGTTTGGATGGTTCGGTTTGGCGCAAACACTGGGCCGGACAGTGTTCACACCCTCTGGGCAGGACAGTGCATCACTTTTTGTTGCGATTCAGACTGTGATGCAGCATATAGCTGTCTCATATCTCCAGGTTTCCCATTTAGATCCTGAGCTCCATTTACTGCATTTTGTTCCCGCCGTGTCTCTATTCGATTCCTTCGAGTTCTCTGGTCTCCTTCCACCTCCCGGAAACATGCTGGCGCCTGGGTGTGGTTTTGTGTGTGGATGGTGCCCTTCAATGAGCTGGAATCAATGCCTGGATATTCCCGCCTCCCACTGTGTGTTACAGTACTGCAACGCTTCCCTGGAAAAAAAAAAAAAGAGGTTAATGAAGGTGAAGGGAATTGATGAGACCAGCAGGTTTCTCTAAAATCACTGACTCAGTATGAGATTGATGAGAGAATTAGGCTACAGTATGAATCAGGCTAAGTAATATATAGTTGGGCGGCAATGGTGACTTAGTCGCCTTGCACCTCCAGGGTTCGGATGTTCTTCTCATGCTTGGTGGGTTTCCTCCACGTACTCCGGTTTCCTCCCACAGTCCAAAGACACGCAGATTAAGCAAATTGGCATTTCCAAATTCCTCGTAGTGTGTGAATGCATGTGTAAATGTTGACCTGAGGTCCTACCTCGGTTCTAAAAATAGGAATAAACACACTGGACACCGCTTGCCTCCATTGGTTACCATTGGTCTCCACGCTCTCTAGTTGGACTTAAGAAGTTTCCAAAAGTTTGGATGGACTATATACTGCACAGTAGATGAGAGAGAACAGCATTGAACTATGTATGTGTGTTTTGGTCGCAGGGATGCATTAAGAAAAGCATGTAGACAAGTAAATACAAATGGAAATGAATGAATAAATGTATATTCATATTCATATCGTTTTTTGTCGCTTTGTTGCGTCCTCGCTCCAGCTGTTGTCGGAGACTCAGATCAACATGATGAAGGTTGTGAACTCTCTGCGCGACGTGCTTGACTCCGTGCATAAGGACGGCGGCAGCGAGAGGGGGCTGCTGAAAGCGGATCTGCTTCAGAGGGCTCCGGTGCGCAGCAGTATCCGGCCCAGAGGCTGCTCCAGAGGAGACGGTAATGAAAAACCCATATTCCCTCGCTGTCTTAAAGTGGCCAGTCGGCCATAATGAGCCTCTCCGCCTTCTACCCTGTAGCCTTCCCTTAGGCTGTTCCTTTCTCCTGGCAGTCTCTCTGAGTGACTAATACTATTCAGAGGCAGCATGTGAAAGAAGACACATGTCATGTCTGCTGTGTTAAGATGATAAATGATAATGTTATGCTTTTTTTTTTTTTTTTTTCCTCTTCTTCTCTCGCAGGCTCCCAACCGAGAGACTGCAGTGATATCTATGCCAGTGGACAGCGCGAAGATGGGATCTATTCTGTGTTTCCTATTCACTTCCCCTCAGGCTTTCAGGTTTACTGTGACATGAGCACTGACGGAGGTGGCTGGACGGTGAGTCATATTCTTGAAGGCCGGGGTTTCCCCTTGTCAAAACCGAATATTCAGCACATTTAGGCTTTTTATTTTTTTATTTTTTCATTTTGAATCATATGAACTTTTGCTGCAGGGTAGTGCTTAATGAAGGACAGGGGCTGGAACTGAACTGCTTAGTTTCACATATCTTGCCATCTGTATCTAGTGTCACTAATGTGGGCCATGTAGAAATCCGGCAGCACTTTGGCTTAGTTATGGATGTGTTAGCACTATCGCGTAACATGTTCAGGGTTGGGAACTAAATCTCGCCTCTAGTCTGTGCATGGAGTTTGCATGTTCTCAGTGTGTTTCCTCCAAGTACTCCTGTTTTCCCCACTTCCCCAAAGACGTACATTGTCGTCAGATTGGCATTTCCAAATGAGTGTGTGCTTGAAGGTTGCACAAAGTTTGAGGTCCTCAGCAACATGAATGTGAAAGCACAATCACAGTCCCCATACACATCCCCGAAAATCTTTTGGGCTGATATTTATTTACTTACTTACTCATCGTCTGTATCGCTGTATTCAGAGTCGCGGGGGGGCCTGGAGCCTATCCCAGGAGGCAGGGTACACCCTGGACAGGGTGCCAATCCATCGCAGGGCACATACATACATCCAATTAGCCTAATCTGCAGGTCTTTGGAAGGTGGGAGGAAACCGGAGTACCCGAGAAAACCCACAAAGCATGAGGAGGTCATACAAACAACATGCACACTGAGACAGGAATCGAACCTGGTCGAGGTTCAAACCCGGACTCTGGAGGATCAAGGTGACAGTGCTAACCACTACACCACCGTGCTGCGCTGATATTTATTTAGCTATCTTTAAATCAATTACACAGAAGGCTTTTGATTTCTGAAAAGTTTCCGCTTTGGCTTAGTGGTTAGTCTTGCACCTCCACGGTATCCCCTAGGTTTGAATCTCACCTCCAGTCAGTGTGTGTGTGTGGAGATTGCATGTTCCTCTGTGTTCTCTGGTTTCCTCTAACAAAGTCATGCGTCGTAGGCTGATTGGAAATTCCACATTGCATTCCACATACTGGATGACTGCGTATATTACTGTATGTGCTTGTGCTCTGTGATGTTTTGGCACCCTATCCGAGGTTTAACCTGTCAAGTTCCCTTGGATAGGCTCCTGGCCCCCCTGCGACCCTACACAGGATAAGCTGTACAGTTGGATGGATGAACGAAAGAAAATGTTAAATATCCGGATTCAGCAGTTGGTGCCTATTCAAATTTAAGTATAGTCATATTGATTTAAGATTATCCCCAAGCCTAATCTCTTCTATTAAAGCATGTGTTTAGATGACACTTTATTTTATTTTATCCAAGGCCATGTGCACTTGATCGAGGGTATTTTTAAAATCTGTTCTTTTCCTGCGTGCTTTGGTCTACAAGCAAACCAAGTTTAAGGCCACTGAAAATAGACTGTATGGAAAACAGCGTCCAGGGTGAAGATACTTAGAAACTCTATTGTGAGGAACAAATCAATACGGAAATATATATATATATATATATATAGGGGGAATAGGATAATGTTAGTGAGGAAAATGGGAAAAGGAAAGATTCGTAAGGATGGAGAAGGGGGAGGAAATTAGTGAGGGTATGTACATGCTTTTTCAGAGGTAGTGCCCAGCTTCCATGTGGGCAATCAGCTGGCGTGTCATGGCGGCAGACAGGGTGGCAGAGTGGATCATCAACATGGGTCTCGCAGACGCTGTCAACCAGCCCCACCCAGCTCTTCTTGGGTGTGGCCACAGATGGAAGTCAAACTTGATTGCAGCCAACGTCCGCTGTTGCTCTTCCGGTAACCGCTGTGCCGATTCTGGCCGGGGAAGGAGGACTTAACGTTGAATGCAGCAGCCTTTTCCTCTTTGGCGTTGGGATTGCAAAGGCTGGCTCTCGGCGAAAGTGAAAGTGCCAAAGGCAGCTTGTGCAGTCCTTTAGCGGCTGTCTGTGTAGCGATTAAACGACAATGCCTAGTCCACCTGCCTTCGAAGTCCCTGGGGCACATTGCATCGCCCCGCTCACGTGCCACTCTCTTCTTGCTCCCGAACTCCGGACCTTGAGCTACAGTAAGATTCCCGGCCTCGCTTTTATAGAGCAGTGCAAGCCTGAGATCCATTAACAATTATCTCCAGCCAGCCATGTCCGATCTATCGCATGCCAAATAAGCCCTTAGGAGTTAGAGAGGGGTGAAAAAAGATTTAGGCACATACACTACAGTTGTCACACTGTCATTTGGATCCACTGTATAGGGTATAAATACCTGTTTCTGGAAATCCTGTAATTTGTTGCTAATTATTAAAAATGAAAGAATAGAGCACAGGCATGGCTCAGTCCAGAGCAGCCCATGAACCACAAATTGTCAGGTGATTAAGTCACTATACAGTTTACGGAACTGTAAAAGGAACGACATTGACTGTATATCTTTGTACAAGCCTCATGTGAGAATGGATTCCTTCCTCTTTGAAGACATTGATTAAGTGCCAATTCATCGCAGGAAATTTGGGAATACCAGTTAGCCTAAATTACGTATCTTTAGACTATGGAAAGAAACTGGATCACCCGGAGGAAACCCACCAAGCACAGGGAGAATATGCACACTCCCTGGACACAGAAGTGGGAATTGAACCCAGACCCTGGAGGTGCAAGGCAGCAGAGCTAACCACTAAGCCACCGTAGCGCCTGAACATGAACAGGAGAAATTACCACATAAACAGCAAGTCACACAACAGCTGAGTCTGGATCACGGGAGGGTAAAGAGATTAGGGTAAGTTAGTCGGAGAAGTAGCCAGAGGGGAACTCTGGAGCAGCCAGAGGAGTCTGCAGCTCAGATTGGCGGGAGCTGTTCACCGTTATCATCAAGTCATAGTCAAGAAAGAATAAGTTGTATTCCTAGTGGATGAGCTGTGAAATTTTGAAAATTCCATTTGGAGAAAAAATCTGCATCTTACAACAATTGATTTAAAGAATAAGTTCAAGCTAAACTGGATTAAAAAAAAAAACCCTTATTAAATCCTGATAAGTTTGATTTGACGTGGTGTGGTTCTGTCTTGATCTTCCAGTTTGTTGACTTGGTTTGTGTCTTAGCTGAAGTAAAACGTTTGAATGGTGCAAACTTTTAAAGAAAACCCATGCATCAGTGAACGTACCTCTTTAGGTCGTGGGGGCCCTGAAGCCTATCCCAGGTGACTTGGGGCATGAGATGGGGTACACCCCTGATGGGTGCCAATCCACTTGGGCACGTATTATATTATGTTGGATGCATTGTAAATAGTTAAAAAGCATGACGAACTTTCGATAATTGTATTCTGCCATTACTCTGCTATCCCAGTGTTGACACCAATAAGTGACAAAGCGACAGGTGACAATTAGTTTCATGAGAAATCCTACACTCACACTAGCAGTGACATGATGTGACAAAGCAGCTGGAAGTTATTCAGTTGCAGCGTTAGTTGCAAATGAGAAGTGATGTGGCAGCTCACAGTGGGAGTGAGGAACACTGATACACCTCCTTGATGTCTGAGAACGACGCTGTGTTTTCGTCGCTCTCTTCGAGTCCATCATATGTTTAAATCCCGTTTATGATTTATTTTCGACACTGATAAATAGCAAAAATAGTGTCTGTTTGTAGAAGGTGATCCAGCACATATGTGCATTTCGTACGGAAGTATTTGCTTATGTTTTGGAACAATTACACAGCAGTATACTGGTGGCAGGATCATGGATACCCAGGGTTCACCCAAAAGCCAGCCCGTCTGGTCCAATCCCACCCCACAAAAAGCCAAATCACAGAAAAACAGTTAATGCTGGCCACAATAGAAAAGAACCAGAACACCCAGTGCACCACAGCCAGGCACACGTAGGGTCCAGCGGTTAAAAAGCCCTAGGATGCCAACCTGGCCTCCGAACTCCCCAGATCCCAATTCGACTGAATACCCATGGGATGCACCAAACAATTCTTATCCACAGAGGCCCGACCACTGCCAACATCCCTGTGCCAGACACCACTACAATACCCCAGAGCCTCTGCACTAATAAGGGCCAGAGCCATGCTGGTGGCACAAGGGCAACACAGAATCTAGGTGGTTTTATTGGTAATGCTCAGAATGAAATAGCTGACCAATGTTAAAGTGAGTATAAGCAGTCATTCCTTCAGCAGCATCGCTCTGTCTCTTTCTCGCTCTCTCCATAAGAGCAAAAATGCTGACAATGGAAACAGGTTCAATTCCCACCTATGTGTGCATGTAGTTTGTCCTCTGTTTTGGTGGGTTTCCTCCAACAGCCCCTAAGTCTCCTGGGTTAGGTTCCAGGCCCCCCATGATAAGTGGTGTAGATGATGAGTGAATGAGACTGATGAAGGTATTAAAAATTGCTTAACACCTTCTGACCAATCAAGAATACTTGTGCACTACTGTGTAGCAAAAAAAAAAAAAAAAAAAAGAAGAAGAAAAGATGAGCCGATGCTTCCTTGTGCAGACGTGAGCGATTCCAAACTGACAGCAACACATATTTTCTATGTTTGCCCTCTCTATTACATCTGAAAGGGGGACATATTGAACACGAGAGCATTTGCCCCACTCATCCAATCCTGAGCGTATCGTCAGCAGTAGGAGGCCGTAGAGGAGGGAGAAAGCTATTTATCATCGCTGGCCTTCAGCATTTTTCTTTTTCTTTCTTTCTTTTCTTTTTTTTTTTTTTTGTTTTGTTTTTTTTGTTTTGATGAGGATGTGGTGCTTGCAGGAACAGATTGAGTTCAGAGAGCAAGGGAAAAAAAAAGAATGGGAAAAGTGAGGAAGGAAAGCAGAAGGTACAGTATGTGGTGATGGCAGGGAGGAGTGCGATGGTGAAGATTGGAGGTGCGACAAAAAAAAGGAAGTGAAAATCTTTCATTCTCTATCACTCACACTGTTTGGCTTGCAGCCCCATTCATCACACGCATACAAATAAACTGCTTTTATGCCACGTTTTTTTTCCCCCCCCCGTTCTTCGATTCGTAGCTTATGTTCTCTTGTGTTACTTTATTAATTAAAAAATTCTTTGCACTCCATTTCCATTCCTGCCACATGGAGCGAGAAAGAAAAAGATTAAAACGACAGAGAAAGGAGCACAGAGGGAGGCAGAGATACACAGCAGACATCATACATACACAAAATCTGTCACGCAAAAGGCTCGAAAGAGAAGAAAAAAAAAACATGGAAATTAGAAAAGAGAACGGGCTTAGGAAGGAAAGGGAGAAAATGATCGAAAAATCTTTGAAACGGAATATCTCTGTAACGAACAGTGGTTAATTGGAGCAGAAAGCTTTGGTGCCATAATCAGATGTATAAACATCTGTGGCACAGCTGTGACTGTCTGCAATGATTGTCCTCTGTGTCCACGGTTATTTCTCTTTGTTTATTTTTTTCCCCAAAAAAACTCAATCCTGGACATCAACTCTAGGGTTTGTGTTCCTGTGTAAAGGATTTATCTTCATATGCACTTTAAGTGAAAACATTTTTTATGTCCATCATGGTTATGCATAAGATGACCATGATGATTTCTCATGATGAAGAATGATTCTGCAAATGACTGAAAGGCTATTCAGCATCACAGCATAAACATAGCCTCAATCTATTTCTCTCTCTGCCGCGGCCAAAATGGCAGCGTGTGAAGTTTTTAGTCTGATGTAGTCTTACGCCTTGCCTTCACTTGGTCTCGTCCCAGCAAATTGCCAGATGAACAGCTCTGGCGAGTGTTCACACATGTACGGGTGCAAACGCACGTGTGAAAGAGGTTCGTCTTGCTCCTCCGCACAGAACCGGCAAGCAGGCGCTCGCTCGCTGGCAGCACGGGTTTAAAAAAAACTTTTTTTAGATCCCGCATAGTCTGTGACGGGCGACAGGGTGTTTGAAAGTATTTGCACTTCATGTTGAGAGCTCAGCGGCTCAAGGACAGCTTTTTTTTTTTCTTTTCTTTTCTTTTTCTCAGCACACACTGAGGCGCACCGCTTTTCCATCAGCTCTCCTAATATCCATGTGGGATGCAGCGCTGACATTTGGAGCTTCAAAGCTCATTTAACAATGAGAGTCTCGCAGTTTTTCTGTATCAGTCGCCTTCTGGTGGTTTTTTGTCAAATTCTGATTACAATGTGTTTTTCTTTTGTTTTCTTTTTTGCTCGGCCATTGCGTCTTAGACACGTCAAGAAAAAAAGTTTTTTTTTATTTTTATTAAGCACTTAAAGGGTTCCCTCTAGATATTCTGGTTTCCTCCCACAGTGTACAGTGTAGGCTGATTGCCATGAAGGGGTGTACTTGGTCAGCAACAGTGTTTAGGTAGGTGGTTTTTATGAGTGTGTCTAAGTAACATCCACATGAATCTCACAAACGAGCAGAATATTGTCCAAAGCATCACATTGCCATAGACGGCTTCCCTCCTTCCCAGAGACATCCTGGTGCCATCCCTGTGCACACTCACACAGCCATCCACATGATGTAAAGGAAAACAGGATTCATCAGACCAGGCAATCTTCTTCCACTGCTCCATGGTTCGGGTTCTGAAGCTCAGCCGTCCGTTTTCCATGTCAGCACGAGCACTTTGTCCGTGATACTCGTGTGGGTTCTGATTTCATAGACATCATAAAAACATTAACATTCTTTTTTCTTTAAAATGTGTGCTAAATGTGCTCTCCTGTAGGATCAGACCACATTGGCTTTCGTTCTCACGGGTCCCCATGACCCTGTCTCCAGTTCACCAGTTGTCCTTATTTTGTTACATAGGTACTTATCACTGCAAACTAGGAACACCAGGCAAGACCTGCTGTTTTGGAGATGCTCTGACCCAGTCATTTAGCAATTACAGTTAGGCCCTTGTCAATGTCACATAGATTCTTAGACCCGGCCATTTATCAGTATCTGGCCAAAAAAAAAAAAAAGGTATTTGGTCAAGAATTGGGAATTGGGTTAAGACCTCTCCAACACATTATTAAGAACTGGAAGGACAGTGCGGAACTACAGTATCAACTTAACGTGGTCCAAAAGAGACTCATACTGTAAATAGAGATCACTTAAATGCTTTGTGAAGTTGCATTGTATACAGTGAAAGTTAGAGCATTTCCCACTTGCATAGTGTGATGAAAACTCCCAGGATTGGGACTAAACAATGTGGTCATAACAAAACCACTTGGACTTTGAAGCAATGGTGAAAAGATCTGATGAGTTCAGATGAGTCTGGATAAGAAGTAGAGATCAAAGGGATAATCTATTAATTACTTATAATGATTCTTCCATGTGGCAATTCATATATCACCACAGCGACTTTCTAAACTAAATTTCAAAATGAAGTGGTAGAATGTTGCCGTCTCTCTATAATCCTGCAGGTGGTGTGACACGGTACAGTGCCCTGTGTGGTAGGAGAAAATAATTCTCTATGTTTGCTTAGAATTTGCTGTACGTGACAATGTCCGCTGGACGCGTGATCTAACTTCCATGATTAAACCGGCACAGACGCATGTTTGTAACTTCGAAAGTTTGTAACTCAATTGTTTGTATATAAGGGACTTTCCGTACAAATCAATATATATACAGTGGAATCTTGGATTACGAGTATCATTCGTTCCGGAAGTGGGCTCGTATTCCAAAAGACTCGTAAACCAAATCATCATTTCCCATAAGAAATAATGAAAACTCAAATTATAATAAATACATAAAAATAATTAATACAATCTATAAAATGAAAATAAAACAAATTAGTCTGCACTTTGCCTTTAAAAAAAAGTACATTGGTGCGCGCCGGCGCCGTGTGTGTGTGTGTGTGGAATTAGCTCCTTCACTCGCCTTGTTTTACACAGTAACACTCCTCCTCCCTCTCCCCACCTCGCTTTTTAAGATTCACAACAAACACACACACACACAACAGAAACACAGTTGAGTTTCTGTGTCTTTGTGAAGCCGGGAAAGGGGTGAAAAGGCGAGAGAGCGTCTGTGCATGTGTGTCAGTGTCAAATTGCGGGCGCGCGCACGAGCAGAGTTTCTGTGTGTTTGCGAAGCCGTGGGGGGAGGAGGGGGAAGGTGAGAGAGTGACGCTCTGGGTCAAAATAAGAGTCGCATGTGTGAAGCATGACACTCGGCGCTCGTAAACTAATACTTGCTCGGTTTCCGAATAAAAAATTATTTAAAATCTTTGCTCGGTTTGCGGAACACTCGTAAACCACATTACTCGCAATCCGAGGTTCCACTGTAATATAATATCGGGTCATACTTGGTAATTTCCATCTCTATTAAGAAGGCCAACATTTAACATACACTATATTGGCAAAAGTATTCGAATGTCTGCCTTCACATGCGCATGAACTTGAGTAACATCCAATTCTTAATCCATAGGGTTTAATATGATGTTGGCCCCATCCTCTTTGCACCTATAACAGCTTTAACTATTCTGGGAAGGCTTTCCACAAGGTTTAGGAGTATGTTTCTCTCTTCCCCCTTCATTCGGGAGCTGTCATGACAACATAATCAATAGAACTTTATCGTGCCCTGATACATTGTGCAATATTATTATCACAATAACAATATCACATGCAAAACCACTAATTATGCAGTATTATGTAAATCATGTGCAATATACGGTATATGGTGTGCAATATCATTACTACTCTATATGCAGTATCAAATATTATGTGCAATAATATACATGTACAATACACAAAAGTCAGTAGTTTTTTTGTTGTTGTAGTTTTTCTATATATTTTTATTCTATTTATATCTCATTTTTGAAATTATAGTACATTGTATTTTATTCTTATTTTATTTTCTAATTTTCTTCTTATCCTATTGTATTTGTATCTTTTGAATATGCAGCCACTGGAGAAACAATTTCTTTCGGGATTAATAAAGACTTATCTTATCTTATCTTATCTTATCTTATCTTATCTTATCTTATCTTATCTTATGGGAATGTCTGACCGTTCTTCCAGAAGAGCATTTATAAGGTCAGACACTGATGTTGGACGAGAATTCCTGGCTCACAGTCTCCACTCTAATTAATCCCCAATGTGTTCTATTAGGTTGAGGTCAGGACTCTGTGCACGCCAGTCTAGTTCTTTCACACCAACCTCACTCATCCATGTCTTCATGGACCTTGGAACAGGAAGAGGCCACCCACAAACTATTCCCACAAAGTTGGGAACATGAAATTGTCCAAAATGTCTCTTGGTATCCTGAAGCATTAAGAGTTCCTTTCAGTGGAACTTAGCGGCCGAGGCCACTTCTGAAAAACAACCCCACATCATAAACCCCCCCACCAAACTTGAAACTTGACACAATGCAGTCAGACAAGTATCATTTCCTTGGCAACCACCAAACCCAGACTCGTCCATTGGATTGCCGGTCAGAGAAGCGTGATTCGTCATTCCAGAGTCTCAGCTGCTCTAGAGTCCAGTCGTGGTGTGCTTTACACTACTACAACTGATGCTTTGCATTGCACTCAGGGATGTAAGGCTGCACGGCCATGGAAACCCATTCCATGAAGCTTTTTCCCCATGAAAAAGGAATTGCCTTGCAATTGACACATTTGCAGATTAAATCCAGTGGGAGCATCTTAGTTTTGAATTTATTCAAGCTTGCTTTTCTTGGTTGATAACTAAAGCGAGGAGCAGTCTTAAGTTCATCTTAAGTTGCTAGTCAAAGATAATATTAAATACATGAAACATTATTTCAATCATTTAAGTAGTTGCTTTTCTTCTGTGCACACTGATGAGCTCAGAGGAGATTTTCACCATAGGAATGTAATGTAAGATATACCGTACAGTACTGTGCAGAATCTTTGAAAACATTTTATGACTGTTTTATTGAGTCAAATGCGGCACAGTGGTGTAGTGGTTAGAACTTAAACCCTCCAGGCTTGATTCCCGTCTCGGAGTGCATGGAGTTTGCATGTTCTCCCCGTGCTTGGTGGGTTTCCTCCGGGTACTCCGGTTTCCTCCCACAGTCCAAAGACATGCAGATTAGAGTAATTAGCGTTCCCAAATTGCCTGTGGTGTGTAAATGAGTGTGTGAGTGTGTGTATGTGTTTGCCCTGGGATAAATTGGCACCCTGTCTTGGATGTACCCTACCTCATGCCCTCAGGCCCCCCTGCGACCCTGAATACAGTGAGTGATTGATGAGTGATTATTGAGTCAGACCAAAAACATTTCTGAATTTCAAACATTAATGTTCCACCACAAACTTAAACAATATAGAAAAAAATATTTGTATACAGTATCAAAAAAAGAAAAGAGCACATTATATAAGCGACTAGACAAAAACCATATGTGAGATGCTGGATTTTGCATTGCATGCAAAAACAGACTCGTGTGCAACAGTCATAGTCCTCAGAAGAACAGTGGGTGGTTCTGCACGATGCTCAGTAAAACATAGCACCTCATTTCCTTCTAAAACTGCACAAAAATGTACATTTAGGATAATAAAACATTTGCAAACTACTGGATATTACAAGTCTATAAAATAGTGACGCCCTAGAGAAAGCAGGTCTCAGCGGGAGCATTGCTACGTGAGCAGATGTACACGTCCATAAGTGTAGCTGCAGCTGAGTTAAGAAGTCAGGCATCAGCTGAACTGGTTCACCTAGAAGTCACTCCGAGAGACAACCTGACATGGACCGCACCCGGAGCATCCGAGGGGGAAATTGCAGCAGAGTGCATGTCTTTCCTATTTGGAGAGGAAAAAGAGCATGTCAAGTGAATGAAATATATCAATCTAATTTCAATCTAGTCTGAACCTGGAAAGCTTTACACGCGTCCTGCTTCCATTACAGGCTGTCTGTAGGTATCATCTGCTCTGCTCTGTCATTCCTGGTTCTCTAAGTATTCGCTGTATTGTATTACTCTGTGACACAGCCACCTTTTGATGGTTTGGGGAGATAAAAAGGAATGATACTGCAATGGGGAAAAGTCTTGCCATACATTTTCATTACTTTTTCCCTGTGTCTGTTTTTTTTTTTTTTTTTTTTTCAATAGTGCACAAAAATCAAATTTTCTACTGTATTACATGTACATCGTCTTGGCAACCAGCAATTGATTGTGTGTGAGCTGACATGTTCTATCCAACTTTAGTTATGAATTTCTTTTGCCATCACGATTTGGCCTTGGAATGGATCCCCAAGTGCATTCTACAAACCCATCAAACACTGTGATGAAACTGGCTCTCACGAGGACCGTCCCAGGAAAGGATAGACAAAGGGCTACCTCTGCTGCAGAGCATCATTTTATTAGAATGACCAGCCTCAGAAAGTGCTGATTCTCAGCACATCAGGTTCGAGCCTACATAAACGCTTTTTCGGATTTCAGAGAGGACTGCGTGAGTCAGGCCTCCATGGTCGAATCGTGGTAAAGCAACCATTACTTCGGAACAACGACAAACTTGCGCCAAGAAACACAATGAATGGACTTAAGATCAGATGGTCTGATGAATCCGAATTCGAGATTTGTGGTTCTATACACCATGTCTTCGTTAGACATAGAGATGGTGAACAGATGGTTCCTGAGTGTGTAGTTCCCGAGTGTGTAGTTCCCACTGTGAAACATAGACGAGGAGGTGTGAAGTATATGTACACCGCCAGTCAAAAGTTTGCTCACACCTTCTAATTCCATGGTCGTTCCTGGTTTTTATTTTTAAAACAATCGGAAAGCGTCCAAAATATACAATCAGCTCCTTTGAACAGCTGATTTTGAGATGTGTCGGCTGCTTATGCTTTAATCTGAGGTGCTGTTAATGATGATTTTCGAGGCTGGTAACTCGAAATTAACTTCCCGTCTGGAGCAGCTTTCCTGGGATGGTCTTCATGAGAGCCAGTTTAATGATGTTAGGTTGTTAGGTTTTGCAAATACCACTTGGCAATACTGTTCTTGCAAAAACTATTCCAGAACAGCGAACCTTCATGTTTTAATTAAGCGTTAAAGTATTGTTCTAGTATATAGAATATAAATCCAATCTTGTGTCTAATCAACATTGGTGATTGTTGGTCTTTTGACTGCTCCCGGCAAGGGGGCGCCATAGCAGACCATCCGTTTTGCAAGTACAAATTTGGCACTGGTTTCGCCGGGTGCCCTTATTGACGTAACCCTCCCATTTTATCCGGGCTTGGGACCGGCACTGCATCTGAACTCGTGCCTTCCACATGGGAGGAGAAACAGCTACCACTGAGCCACCAGTGCCCATACAGTATGTATATATGGCAGCACAGTGGCTTAGTGGTGCCTTAGTAGTTAGTGAAGTTGCCGTGCACCTCCGGCATGTCCAGGTTAGAGTCACGCCTTGCGGTCTGTGTGCATGAAATTTGTATGTTCTCCCTGAGCTTGAGGTTTTCTTCAAGTACTTTGAGTGAATATTGAATGAAGATCCTACTATGGTTGGAATGAATACGATGGTCACCATTCGCCTCCACGGTCCATAGTTGGACTACAAAGGTTCCTAGATGGGTGGATGGATGGAAGAATGGATTGATGGATATATACATACATTTCTCTCTCTCTCTCTCTATTCAGAGTTAAATATATATCTAAAGGTAAAGTGCCTCTTATGAAAAATTCACCTTGTCTGTAAAGTGAATTTTTACAAAAGCTTGTTCACAAATTTGACCCTGGGTGCACTCACAAAGTGCTTTTGCATTTATTTCCTTTTTTTTTTTTTTTTTTTTTCTCAACCAGACAAACTTCATGGTAATATTTTGTGATTTATCGATTTTCGTGAAGAACGACAAGTATTTTGATTCCCAGGAGGAACATATTGTGTTCTTTCATGTGCTCGGTAAAGCAGCGGGCCTTGAGGACATTACTGCTGTCCAACTTCATTATATATCTCCGGGGCCGGTTTCCCGCCGTTACCTTTCAACAGCTCCATTAATCCCAGAAGACATTAAGGAATGAGCTATTTGCATAAATCGGAGAGAAAGGGAGCAATAACAATGTACAGAACTGTAGTGCTCGCCCGGTTCTTTCTTTCTGAACCATTAAGCTCATATTCTCCAACTGTATTTTTCAGGAGTCCCCCCCCCCCCCTTCCTGCCAGTTCTTCTTTCTCACTCTCTTGGTAATTAGTTGCAAATTAAAAAGTCAGATTTAATGAAGCCAGTTAACTTGTTGCCAGCTGCATCAAGCACAAGATCACATGGGAATTCAGCATGGTGATGAGAAGCGCCTCATGTCTCTGACATTTGAATAAATGCAAACAGGCAGCCTGCTGAGAAATCTTGTTGAGGGATGACTAAGCCTTCATGATCACGATAATGTGCAGATGTTTCACAAGTTGCTGGGAATTTATTAGCGACTAGCTATCAATAAACAAAATGCACGAAGATGAATATTAAATTGATCCTCAACCAGAGCATGTGGCTTGTAGCTACCGGCAGAGAAAAATCATTAATTATTGGATGTGAATCATTGGTGTAATTATCTGTGCATAACTTAGTGATTAGTGCAATAACAACATTATTCTTTAAAGCATAAGGCAGTGGTTTTTTTTTTTTTTTTTTTTTTTGCCATTTTCCATGTAAAAAATGTATTTTAAAGAACACTTACTGAGGTCTAATTAAGGTCGTGTACTTTGTCTAAATTGTGCTTTATTAGACACTTTTTTTATTTATTTTATTTTTTCTATGAAAAAATTGCATTTCACGTTGAACTGCCAGCATGGGCTGATTTGTTTTGTCCTTTCACAGTTGTGCAGTTGTAACTGCTGATTAATTGTCATATAATTGTGAATAATGATTTCATTTTCTGCCCCATTTCTTTTCTTTTCTATTCACCTTATGGGACTTCAGTAAAATACGCACAATATTAGTATAAAGCTACACACAGCCGTATACTGTATCTACACTGCATACACACTGTGCCTTGCAAGTATTCATAGACTTACATGCATTTCCGTACTGTAGGTGTGTAAGCTATTTTAATTATTTGAACAGATGAACGAATGATCACAAGCACCTACAATATTCTTGATCAGATCAAATAAACGGAGGTTATTTAATGAGATCAAATGTATTTAATATAATGATCGTTTTGTAATGTCCTTCATCACATTCTCAACATTACCTCTGGATGGTACTATATTTGCATCAGTAAATTCTTCACTATTCTTAATTTCATCTTTTAGTGCAACCCGGATACGCTCATGGAGGATTAAATTAAGGCTTTTTTAAATATATACCTTCTAGGAAAATATAAGATGTAAATTATCTTCACAATTTTTGGGAGATTATACCAGTAGCTTTCTAGACTACTTGCACTTCTCACTCGTTACTAACTACAAGCAGTGACGGCTCACACAGTTGAGTCTCTTTTAGGGTTATTTAACTGGGATGGTTGAGACCGGAAGGGCTGTTAATGCCCCAATATCTTTTATTTTATAATATTATTAAATATATTATTATTATTATTATTGTTATTATTTTTATTAATAATAATAATAATAATAATAATAATAATAATAATAATAATAATAATTAATTTTGCATATGTCAAACTTCTGTTTCACATCTTCCAAACGTGCTATTTCAGTGTCTGTGTAATCTAGCAACTGCCGAGCCACACCCTGCAGAAAACTTCTTGGGTAACTTATATGAAGTCACAATAGGGGGGGAACCGAAATGGATTTTTTAACCCCAGCCAAGGAGAAAATTGATGACAAGAAGCAGAGTTTTTTTTTTTTTTTTCTTGCCATTTATGGTCATACCTGCACCCTGGAGACCCATATGAATGTCTATACATAACTTTGATTTTGTATAATAGGTAACCTTTAACTTATGTATAAATACATCATTGTGCCACCAATATTTTAGTGTATTGTTTCATAATTTATGTACTGCTCAGTGTGTTTTATTACTGCTTATCCACTGGAATGGGTTTTTGAAATAAGCTTATGTTATACATATCTGGCAACCATGACGACCAGTGCTATTCAATCAAGTCTTTGTTACAAAAGTCTGTAGTTTATGTCAAATAATGATATGTTCCCTAATCCATAATTACTCACACGCACCTTTTTGTTTAAAGTAGACCTCTTTTTAAATTTTTTTCATTGTGAAATGAATTAAAAATAGGTCGAGCTCGTTGAATATGATGGCAAAGAAAGCAGCTATTTTATACAGGAATAATGATTAATGCAGCTAAGAGAACAGTGACAAGTCTGCGCTAAGCTTGAGACTCGGAGTGTAAAGCAGTGTAAGCTAGAACCATTCATAATGGCACGGAGATTAAACAGTCCGACTAAATAATGCCTTCTGTTAGTGATAGTGAAAGCTCTTTTAAAAGCCATATAAAACTAGGGAGATGTATGACACACTAATTATAACTGCCCTTATGGAAGATTTACAAATTCATTCATTCATTCATTCATTCATCGCTTTTCAGTAATTTTTTTAATCCAGGTCAAAGTGGCACTGAATGGGATGCAAGATGGGACGTTTATCTATCGCCAAGAAATACTAACCCTAGATGAAAAAACAAGTATTAAATTTACAATAATGAAATTGTTTAGTTAGTGATGCACAATTAATCGCATTAAAAAATTCATAAATAAATTTCTTTACCTCTACAATTATTTAATCAGTTATCAGTTCATCAATAATTTATATTTTATTTTTAAAATAATTTTAAGATCATAGATAAATTGACAAACATCCTTTTAATGAGATAATTTGTCATCTGGCGTTACCCTAGATAAATACGTTTTAATGCAAAATGGTAAATTTAATAATTAAATATCACAGTTTATAATTATGTATTTTATTATTTAATTAATTATTGTTTTATTGTTTTGTTATGAGTGGACATCTTATTGTAGGTTTTTTTATTATTTTTTTGTACTTTATTTGGAGTTTAGTTTTTATTTGTATTTTGGTTTTTAATAGTCTGTTACTACTGTACTGTCTGCAGTTTGGAATTGGATTATTCAGCACTTTGTTTAAATGTGCTTTTTAAATCAATTTGACTTGTTAATAATAATACAGATTAGTTTTATTATTTCGAAGGGAAAAAAAAAGCTGTAGTATGGTGGTATTGTTCGATCATTCCCAGATGGATTTATTTGGCTCGGTTTGTGTCAGAGTCGGTAGGAGTTCAACACCACATAGGGGGATTTGTATGTGTGATCTGGCAACCCTGGTGCGTACACATGCAATAATTTGAGGGAGTGAAAATACAGTTAATTAGTGCTGAAAAACAGAGGGTTTCTGCTCGGGAATATAACATCATGTAGCGGCAGTAATGTTTCACATTTGCGTAGAATCATAGGGAGAGATCCATACGGATTACCGTTACCCCATTATTGATAAAGAACGACTCATTATTGAGAGCTTCAGCTGGTTTCTTACCCAGGTCTTTGCAGGAACATAACCAAGGCAAGATTAAAATGTAAATAAAATAAAATAAAAAATGACACCTAAATCTAAATCCATGTCCAAATCCATCCCAAACATTCTATCGATCTGATTCCTTCACCGTGCCCTTTATCACTCGCTACACCAGTTCATTTATGTATAGTGTATAGCTTTGGTAAGCCTTTTCTCCTTAATTTTATGATCTTTTTTTTTTATCATCACCACCTTTCGTGCTGCAAGTTCATCTCAAGTAAAACTGGTATATACTGTATTTAACATTTTGTCATTATTTTTTTCTTTTGTTGAGTTTCTTACATACTGTGTACTGTACATTAGGTGTTGTTCCTCTGCTTAAATTCATTCAAACCACGGATCCCAATGCTTGTTTCAAATACATGTGTGTTGAACGAAACTGAAAACAAAAACATGCGCCACACTGTGCTCTGAGAGGGGAATCCATGACACTTTGCGTGCTTTCATGGTTTTCCCAGTGCTCCTTGTACAGTATGCACATCTGCGCTATTTTTCCCCTGTTGTGATATCCAGATGGAGTTCAGCTTCTACACTTTTCTTGTAGAGTTTTGATCCTAATTCCCCCTTTTTTGTTGTGTTTGCTTGATTGATGGACCTTTGCATTTTTTTGTACTTTGACTCTGTTCCACACTGGTTTTGACCTACACTGTCAGACTCACTCACTCACTCACTCACTCACTCACTCACGCACTCACTCACTCACTCACGCACTCACTCACTCACTCACTCACTCACTCACTCACTCATTCACTCACTCACTCACTCACTCACTCACTCACTCACTCACTCACTCACTCATCGTCTATACCGCTTTATTCTCTATACAGGATCGCGGGATTTGCTTTTACTTTACTTTACTTTTTCCTGTCCTTGTTATGAAGTCTCCCCTGCCCAACTGCTTTCCCACACAATTTCTAGTGCTGATTTGTCACCTAGGTTTTTTTTAAAAGATTAAAACAAAGAAATAATTTCTGGTGGCCTTTGTCTGATAGCTACAGGCAATAAAACAGGTTGACTTTTTTTTCTCTTTGCAAGTACATGTTTTTGTAAATGAAATTATATTGCAACACACCAGGAAAAAAAAAAATATATATATATATATACACAAACGGTACTAGATGGTTTTCTTTCCAAAAAGTTTATTGACAAATAAATGTTTGTTATTAAATTAATGTACAGACGTATGTCAGATGCTCGTCTGCGCGCGCGTTGGAGACCCGCCCCCGCGCTTAGCGCTCCGTTAACATGCAAGATTAGTGTGAACGGCTAAATTCAGATGTAATGAGTAAATACTAATTGTAAATGCGCTGTTTGGGGGGAACTGATGTGCTGATGCATGGCCATGTCCAACAGAACAGGAAGGGCTTGAATGAAGAATGTACATTTTCATGTAAATATTCTTATATGCACGTAGAGAAAATGTCTCGTCGCATGAATTTTTAGTGAAACAGAAGCTCTGCTGAAAAAAAGTTAGGCACTTTACCCCAAATAAAAGGTCTTTCCGAGTGCTAGAATTTAGTTGTTTTGCTATGGGAACACACCCAACCCTTTCATGAACAGAGTTCTGTGTTCGAAACAATCTGCCAGGTTTGTTTATTCTCCATTTTCTCTGCTTTTCTCTTTTTTCTGTTTGAAATTGCATTTTTTTTTCCCGTATGTGTACTTTGACCTAAGTTTAAAAGTCGCATATGAATCTACAAATCTAGAGAAATTTTGCGCTGAATGAGCGGTGAATCACTGCAGGTCTTCAAAAAGGCCTCGGACCCCTCAGGGTTTGAGAATCTTTTTTTGTCTCTACAAAAAAGGGACAAAGTGCCATTTAATGCAGGTGAAGCAACTGTATAATCCTCCCGAGAGCTCTGTACTTATACTGTATAAGCTATATTTTCCCTGACACAAGTTGCTTTCGGTACAAATAAAACTTGCTTAATCCAGCTCGACATGCTGCACCCCTCAGAATATCTGCAGTGGCCATGTATGTGCCGCATGAAGAGTTAAGCATCCTGTGGAAAAAAAAAAATGGTGTGGCGACACACTGAGTATCTGCAAAGTTGTTTCCCCCAGATGCTATCTGTATAATCCTTGATTGCCCAACTGGCTTTTATTGATTTGCTGAAGGAGAAGTTGCGCAAGTTCAATCCCACAGTTCAGTGTGCAGCTTATTAGCGGACGTTAAATTGCTGATGGGCTACAGATGGTCCCAGTGATTTCCACTTGCCACATTTCCCAGTCTCATTTAATTGGACAGATTGCATATTACATGATTAATCAGTATTTACAAATTATACTGCGGCTAAATTACACACGAGTCCTACGTATGTCAAATTTATTGGAGTTCTGTGGTTTCTAAGCACTTCAGATCTCCTCTCATGTTCAGGAATGGACAGCAATTGCAATCTGCTACAAGGTATTATAACGAAGTGGAAGCGATTGGGAATGACAGCAACTGAGCCACGAAGTGGTAGACCAGGTGAAATCGCAGAGTGGGGTCAGGAGATGCTGGTCGCCAACTTCAGTCAATAGGGACAGACCTCCAAACTTCATGGGGCCTTCGGATTAGCTCAAAACAGTGTGTAGAGAGTTTCTAAGTTCTAGTGAAAGGAACTCTTAAGTCTTCAGCATACCAAGACATTTTGGACAATTTCATGCCCCTAACTTTGTGGGAACAGTTTGGGGACGGACCCTTCTTGATTCAACATGAGCGGAGACTGCGAGCCAGGCCTTCTCACCCGACATCAGTGTCTGATCACACACCTGCGCTTCTGGACGAACGGTCAAAAATTCCCATAAACTCCCTCCTAAACCTTGTGGAAAGCCTACCCAAAAGAGTTAAAGCCGTGAAAGATGCAGTGGGTGGGCCAACGTCATATTGCACCTTATGGATTAGAAATTGGACGTTCATATGCAAGTGTTATAGGCAGGCGAGCGAATACTTTTGGCAATATAGTGTATGTACAGTATGTATGTGTGGAGATGTTGTGTGGACCCTGAAAACACCCTCCAAGAACTGAAGCCAGTTGATGCAGGAGAAAATTCCAACCTGATGTCAGCGTCCAGCTTTAGTTATTTAATCCGGAGCTGATTTCCTACTCTGGATTAAGTCCCTGATCTGATTAGAAGTGAAATTGAAGTCTAATATGTGGGAAGGCTTTGCAATTTAAAAATAACTTTGCCATGTGCCGTTTGGTTTTAAAAAAAAAAGGCATTTCATTTAGACAAATACGTTGGTGGTTTATCGAAATTGCTAATACAAATTTGTAAAAACATTCATTCATTCATACTTATGAATGCTGTAAGACCTTTAAGGTTTCCAACCACCTTCAAAAACGTAGGATTATTAAATCCTCTAGATTCTGGTTGGGTTTTTCACTGAATCCAGACGTTCTCCAGAAGCTGTGGTGGTCTGTCAGAAACACCATGCACATCCCTATTCATACGAAAGGGCAAGTTTATGTTTTTGAAGGTTGTTGGAAACCTGAGAGGTCTTACAGCATGCAAAATATTCCAAACAGACATAACCCTGGAGAGCCAACAGTACCTGCTGCCATTCCAGTGCTCTGAATGATCACTGAGATTGCATTTAGCTCATCCGCGTTTGCATTGGAGGGTTTTACTGAAGCATTCTACTGAAATCTCATTAGTGTCAGCTAGAAAAATATCACGTTATCAGATATCAGAAGCAAAAAAAATCTTGCTCTATTTGCAGAGAAATGACTTCTTTCAAGAAATTAATTCCTAAAACAGGCATAGTATCTTAGCTTAAATTTTTTAATAGCATTTGATTAGAAATAACCTCAATCATCTTATATTTGGGCGGCACGGTGGTGTAGTGGTTAGCACTGTCGCCTTGCACCTCCAGGGTCCGGGTTCGATCCCCGGCCAGGCTCGATTCCTGTCTCTGTGTGCATGGAGTTTGCATGTTCCCCCCCCCGTGCTTGGTGGGTTTCCTCTGGGTACTCCGGTTTCCTCCCACATTCCAAAGACATGTAGGTTAGGCTAATTGGTGTTCCCAAATTGCCCGTAGTGTGTGAATGAGTGTGTAAGTGTGTGTGTGTCTGTGTGCCCTGCGATGGATTGGCACCCTGTCCAGGGTGTACCCTGCCATGTGCCCTAAGTCTCCTGGGATAGGCTCCAGGCTCCCCGTGACCCTGAATACAGGATTAAGCGGCAATGATGATGAGTGAATGAGTGATCTTATATTTGGTTTGTTGTGATCTTATTTTAAGAAAGTGTATATACAATTATTTACAGTATATTCAAGAGATTCTTGCTTGCTAAGATATTAGCTCAATAAACACGTAACTGGTAATCTATACAGGAAACAAACTTACAACAATGTGGTCCGAAACAGCCGAACTTAATTGGTGCTCATCTTGAACAAACAAAAGTCCCTCCATCAACTTAAGCAGAATTTTGTACTTAAATTTTTCGAAAATGGGTGTGTTCTCATGACAGGCTAATGATTAGCACTGTCACCTTGAGCTTCCTGGGTTGGGGATTCGAATCTCACCTCTGGTCCTGTGTGTGTGTGTGTGTGTGTGTGTGTGTGTGTGTGTGTGTGTGTGTGTGGAGTGCCCTCCCTATGCTTGTGGGGTTTCCTCCCGGTGCTCTGTTTCTTCCCCCAGTCAAAGAAATGGCGGCTAATTGACGTTTACAAATTGTGTGTAGTGATGTGTGGTGGGTTGGCAGACGATCCAGGATGAACCCCACATTGTGCCTGAAGTCACCT
>JAAGKR010003415.1:0-21955 GCA_011419295.1 Clarias macrocephalus | reverse complement strand
ATTTAATCCGGAGCTGATTTCCTACTCTGGATTAAGTCCCTGATCTGATTAGAAGTGAAATTGAAGTCTAATATGTGGGAAGGCTTTGCAATTTAAAATAACTTTGCCATGTGCCGTTTGGTGTAAAAAAAAAAAAAAAGGCATTTCATTTAGACAAATGCGTTGGTGGTTTATCGAAATTGCTAATACAAATTTGTAAAAACATTCATTCATTCATACTTATGAATGCTGTAAGACCTTTAAGGTTTCCAACCACCTTCAAAAACGTAGGATTATTAAATCCTCTAGATTCTGGTTGGGTTTTTCACTGAATCCAGACGTTCTCCAGAAGCTGTGGTGGTCTGTCAGAAACACCATGCACATCCCTATTCATACGAAAGGGCAAGTTTATGTTTTTGAAGGTTGTTGGAAACCTGAGAGGTCTTACAGCATGCAAAATATTCCAAACAGACATAACCCTGGAGAGCCAACAGTACCTGCTGCCATGCCCTGCGATGGATTGGCACCCTGTCCAGGGTGTACCCTGCCATGTGCCCTAAGTCTCCTGGGATAGGCTCCAGGCTCCCCGTGACCCTGAATAAGCGGTATAGATGATGAGTGTGTGAGTGATCTTATATTTGGTTTGTTGTGATCTTATTTTAAGAAAGTGTATATACAATTATTTACAGTATATTCAAGAGATTCTTGCTTGCTAAGATATTAGCTCAATAAACACGTAACTGGTAATCTAT
Source organism: Clarias macrocephalus (assembly GCA_011419295.1). Classification (NCBI taxonomy): domain Eukaryota; kingdom Metazoa; phylum Chordata; class Actinopteri; order Siluriformes; family Clariidae; genus Clarias; species Clarias macrocephalus. Next base: position 21,224 of record JAAGKR010003415.1, on the reverse strand, counting down.
ACAGGAAACAAACTTACAACAATGTGGTCCGAAACAGCCGAACTTAATTGGTGCTCATCTTGAACAAACAAAAGTCCCTCCATCAACTTAAGCAGAATTTTGTACTTAAATTTTTCGAAAACGGGTGTGTTCTCATGACAGGCTAATGATTAGCACTGTCACCTTGAGCTTCCTGGGTTGGGGATTCGAATCTCACCTCTGGTCCTGTGTGTGTGTGTGTGTGTGTGTGTGTGTGTGTGTGTGTGTGTGTGTGTGTGTGTGTGTGTGTGTGGAGTGCCCTCCCTATGCTTGTGGGGTTTCCTCCCGGTGCTCTGTTTCTTCCCCCAGTCAAAAAAATGGCGGCTAATTGACGTTTACAAATTGTGTGTAGTGATGTGTGGTGGGTTGGCAGACGATCCAGGATGAACCCCACATTGTGCCTGAAGTCACCTGGAAAAGGCTCCAGGCTCCTTATGACTCTAAACATGATAGGTGGTCTCCAGTCTAATAATGTCCACCAACAAAAAGACCTCATTTCTCTCACATTCTCACATGGATCTCAGCATATTAAACAGTGTAAACAGCATATCGTGCTGTCTGTAGCTCAGTCATACACTCATTTAACATGTTTGTCCTATTATTAATCTCTTTTGTTTGGTTTTGTCTCTATCTCTGCAAATGCACAAACAATTATATAAAAATCGAATTAAGAACACATAATTGGACTCCCTAGTAAACATGCCTTCATCAGAACTTTTAATGTGATTGGTTGTTGATTTAAACACATTCTTTCATTTGAGGCCAGTTGGATTTGTTTAAATACAGTAGGGTGTTATTTCAGCACTGGACACTTTGCTGTGCAGTAATGTATTTTCACGATGTAGACAAAAGAAATCTGATTATTGATTGACCCATTTTGCCGTTATCTGATTACTTAATGGGATGAAAATTCATTTATTCTGCAAATTGCATTTTCCCCCAAATCAGATTATTTGCCACTTTGTAAACACACCCACTGGCTCACCGGTGCAGAGCAGTCTTCAAGATAAATGACAAAACGCTGATGAGGGAGTAATAGTTCATAGCTTTTGTAACATATTTAATTACACAAACTAATTGGACTCATGGACATCATACAGGACTTAGTAAGTAAGGGTGGCCCAAAGGCAAAAAGCTAAAAACTTCTCATTCCTAAGCCATGAGCCTGTATAATACTGCCTGTGATTCCAGGAAGTGTATGTGAAAGTCAAGGGGGCGTGGCATGAGCCAGTCTTTGATCCCGCCCCTCCCCCCCATATGCAAAAACTCACAGGCACAGAGAATGTAACAAGCTTTAACTTCAAAGCCAAAGGCACTCCTATGTTACTTTTAGTTCTACGAGAGGAACCATACTTTAGATGCTAGAGCATCGGTCCTAGGATTGTTTGAGAGAGGACACTTTTATCAAAAATTCAGTATAAGATGTCGTTTTTATACTTTATTTGCCCACTCTATAAGCCCCATGAAATTCTAAAGAACTGTTTTTATGTATGGGTCATTTCAGTTCAGGGTAATTTTGAAACGTTGAATTATTTTGAACGCCTGTTTTTTTTTTTTTTTTTTTTTTAGAATCTAATAGATTTTTTAAGCCCTTTAACATACCGTGTTTCGTTTTCCAATCAGACCAAAACTGAGACAGCTACAGTAGGAGTCATGGGATCAAAGTGGTTCGGAACTAAAGAGGTACATTTTGCTCCAAGTTCAGGGGCGCATAAAATTCAGAGCTATAGGGGCTCCTAGTATCAAATCAGAAAAACAGGATTTTTGGGAAACTATCGTCAAGTTCCTTAGAAAAGTAATAGCACACGATTCCCCAATGTGGACCTCCTACTAAGTCACTTTTGTACCAATGACACAAAGAAATCTTCACTATAAAAAAAATGAACTAAACTTTTTCTTTTTAAACAAGCACACATATTATCATTTTTATTTACGAAACAACATTTGGGCACTGGTGGCTCATTGGGTTTTTCAGTGGTTTTCAGTCTGCCATGCGGAAGGCCGGGTTCAATCCCCAGCCAGTACCCAAAACCCAGCCACTGGATGCAGTGCCGGTCCCAAGTCCGGATAAAATGGGAGGGTTGCGTCAGGACGGGCAGCTGGCGTAAAAACCTATACCAAGCTTGTATGTCCGGACGGGATAGTCTTCTGTGGTGACCCTTTGCCGGGAGCAGCCAAAAGAACAACAGCATTAAAATAACAGACTCACTTGACAGATTTTTCTTTTGTGAAACCTGACTGTTTCAAAATTCCTTTTATCTTCCTATACCACTATCTGCTTGATTAGAAAAAAACAATTAGTACCAACCAAGCCCAACAAAAACCTTTTTGTGAAACATACATTAAATATAAAAGTTGTGAAATAAATAATAGCAATGCTTGTTGTGCTTTGTCTTAAAATGTCACTGGAACATGTCACACGATCTGCATAGTGCTGATGTTTCTCTTGAGCCACAGAAATACTCTCGCACAGTTTACATTTCCGGACACATGCCCGTGTTGGCCGTGTTGTTGGCAATATTAAGCGATTTGATAACCTGGTGGATATTTTCCAAGACGGCAGCTGTTGTCCGAGTCAGACCACAATTTAACAACATTGACTACTGGCATCAGTGAATGTCATCTTATGTGCCAATAGGCCGATGCCAATACCAATGTATGACAGATAAATCGGTGTTTTTACAACCTACAGTGCAGATCGCTGTTCATTTCTGCAGTACTGAAGTGTTCACAGTGTAGGTTAAATTTTTTCCTTCATTATGTGACATAATAAGGTGATAAATTGCATTAGTGTATTTTCCAGAAGCACCAAATCACTATGGATAATGAAAATAATCCTTTCAAGTTGCATGTCATTATTTTGATCTGTTGTACTAGCTTAGCACTTCCATAATCTTCTCTGTTAATCCGTGTTGCGTTGCGACAAAAAAAAAAAAAAAAAAGGATTTTGTTAATAAACAGAATTTCAGAATGAGAGATATAAATGAGATCACTTTAATGAAGATTAAGAATACAGCCCCTACAATATGTTATAGAGCTTTAAAGGATTTCTAAAGATTAGAGAACCCTGAATTCGTACAAATATCGACTCCTGCGCACATTTGGCACATTAAACTGGGGGGGGGAAAAAGTGCTTCAATAGCAATGTGCATCAGTGTATTTGTTTCTATTTGTCTCTATGCTGTGATGCCTGTGGATTAGAGAGCTGCAGAGGAGATGCGGTGGATTCCATCGGTGAAAAGCTCTGTCTTCGTGGCAGATCGCTGTCATTGATGGAGCTGCGTAATTTGGAGGGTGCGAGCATCGACGGAGAGGCTGTAAATTGGAAAGCAAATACAGGCTTTAAAGCAATACTTTCAGCCTGCTACCTAACTGTCCTTTTCTCATCACATCTTTACAGAATTGACAGATTTTAGGGGTATGAAATTTTTGCTCGTTTAATGGACTAGATCTATGGCTGCAGTCACTGAACTGGTGTCTTTGTTGTCTGCTGTGGAGGGCTTCGGGATGGGCTTCCTCATTGCTGTGTCCTCAGATTGCTTTTGGACCCCTGCAGAGAATGCAGAGCTGTGCATTGCACTCTATTCATTGCATACAAGGGACTTGAACAAACCTATTAGATTTCGTGATCTAATCATTTAGAAAATGACTGTGTGTACAGTTCCTAAAGTCACAGGCATCTCATCATCCTCAAGTTGGCGCCAAGTTATTAACTGATTTTCAAGGTTCAGTGTAAAACGTTTGCACAATTTAAACCATTTTTTGCCTAGAAAACATCAAGGCAGAAAGATTTCTCAGTTTACCAGAGCCATGATCAGACTGCCTGTTTCACGTCTGAAATGCTGACCACCCAGGAACCCCAAACATGCGTAAATGACTTTGAGTGATGTCAGGAATGTACTGTGGTGGCACAGTGGTGTAGTGGTTAACACCGTCGCCTTGCACCTCCAGGCTCGATTCCTGTCTCTGTGTGCATGGAGTTTGCAGGTTCTCCCCGTGCTTGGTGGCTTCCCTCCGGGTACTCCGGTTTCCTCCCACAGTCCAAAGACCTGAAATTGGCATTCCCAAATTGCCCGTAGTGTGTGAGTGAGTGTATGTGTATATGTGTGTGTGTGTGTGTGTGTGTGTGTGTGTGTGCCCTGTGATGAATTGGAACCCTGTCTCATGCCCTAAGCCTCCTGGAATAGGCTCTACATACCCCCCCCCCCCCCACACACACACACCCCCCCGCCCGCAACCCTGAATACGAGGAGTGAATGAGAGGAATGTACTGGGATGTCCAGTCAAGTTCATGTAATGTGCAAGTGGTGTTCATGGATGATTGTGTGTACGGTTCTCACATGTTCAAGAATCATATATTCCATTTGCTGAATACTCACGGGAACGATTGCACCTGGCTCTAAACCACCACGTCCTGGATCTCCATTTATGGATTCACCAGACCACGGAAGTTGCCCGCCGTTTAAACCGTGACATCATCTCTAGTGTCAGTCAGGCTATGACATCCATAGCTGATGAAGTAGAAAGGCACACAAATGTTTACGTTTTTTTTTTTTCAGAAATATCAATAATATTAGCGATTGCATAAAGAATGACATCCTTGTACTCAAACTTTTTTTGTAAATCCAATTTGAACCACATCCAGAGTTGTTTTGAAATCGTGTTCAAACCAGATTCCTTAAATTCAGATTCAATAAATTGTGTTTTAGTCAGGATGCTCCACCGACTTAAACTCGACTTTAAACTTGACATTATTATATGTTATGTTGAAGTAAACATAATTACGTCTACAGATATGGATCCTCGCAACTTTGTGGAAACAGTTTTGGGAAGGGCCTTTTCTATTCCAACATGAATGTACCACAGTGCACAAAGCAATGGTTTGATGAGTTCGGGGTGGAAGAACTTGACTGGCCCGCACAGAGCCCTGACCTCAACCCCATCGAGCACCTTTGGGTTGTATTGGAACAGAGATTGTGAGCCAGGCCTTCTCGTCCAACATCAGTGCCTGACCTCATAGATGCTCCACAGAATGAATTCCCAAAGGAACACTCCAAAACCTTGTGGACAGCCTTCCAAGAAGTGCGGAAGCTGTTATAATTGAAAACCGACTCCATATTGAAGTGTATGAATTTGGATATAATATCATGCCAAAAGCTTTTTGTCCATATAGTGTATGATAAAGTATTGAAAATGAGTGTATTAATATTAACATGTGGTTTGCCTTGCAGCTAGAACTAGTGTCAGAGCTCCTGAACTTGACTCTGACTCATCACATTTGAGAATCCAACAGCTTCCTTGTGGGCTCTCATTCCTAGAATTTCAAACAAGGTCATCCATCCGTGTTGAAGCCTTTAGACAAAAGCGGGCCGGTGTACATGGCAAAGCAGTGTAATCTGCTGCGGAAGCTCATCTGGTGTCAGCTATTGTGTGCTCTGCTGCCAGTGGACATTCGTTATATGGAAAGAAATTGCTTTGTGGACACACTGTGTAAAAGCTGAAGCAGATTCATGGTGGATGTTGGAAAAAAAAAAAAAAAAAAAAAACCATGAAGGAAACATCACATACCCATTTCCACTCAATTTAATGCCGTTATAATTTTTTTTTCTTCTGTTTACCCAGTATATCAGATACTCCAGTCAGCAGGTTCGCAGCGGATATATCACCCAACGCTACATCTTTCAATCACGGCCAGTTTCTCATTCCCGTCCCAAAGCCTTGTCAGTTTCCACATCTCTTCCCACATGCCATTTAAATGCTTTTTTTTTTTTTTTTTAAACTGAAGCAAATTCACAAGGTGCTGTTGAGAATTTTCATATCCGTCCGGGTGAAATATTTATCGAAACACGAGAAATCTCTTGTTTTTAACTACCTAAATTTATACTCTAGGTGCAATAAAGATTTAGAGCTCTTCCTACTTAAAGGTGACTCAGTAAGTACTTACAGGGATTATTGTGAATAATTAAAGCTCTTCGGCTGCTCCGTGGATTGGAGACGGATTGAAAGAGAGGATTTATTTAGAATCGAAACGCAGCCGTTCATTTCGAATGCGGCCGCGAGCACAGGCACGGGCGCGCTCGCATGTTTTATTAAGAGGCGCGCTGTGTTTTTCCAAGATCTCTCGCCCTGAAAGGTGCAGCTCCCGGGCCTCGCCGTGGGATCTGGATTGTGTTCTACGTATCTTCGGAGATCAAAATGCCTTCAGGTAGCCATCATACTCATGGCAAAGCTTCACTTTGAAATGGATGCCAGATGACAAGGAAGCTTTAGATCTCTGACACACACACATATATATATATATATACATACACAACCAATGTTATTATTTCTAATTCATACCAGAGGATGTGTCTATATCAGTGCTCGTTCATTTCTCTCAAGAAAGTGCCGTGGGGAAGCGTATCCCAAGACACTTTTTGCATGTCTGTGTTCTTTGCCAAGCACATGAGAAGAGCACTCCTCTCTCCTTATTTGAGTTGCCAGTTTTTTTTTTTTTTTCCCTTTCCTGGCATTTTTATCAATTCTTGATCCGCTGCTTTCTTGTTTAATCTTCAATAAGGACAGAAGCCGTCAATTACTGCCTGAATTATGTTTTGCATTCTGTCCATGTCTTACCTTCATACCCTTGCCAAGACTTATCATTTACAGCTCCCTGGACGGACTTGCCTGATAGAATTGATGTCTTTTTACAATATTGTTTCTTATTAATCAGCGATGTCTTGTTTCTGAAAATAATGTATAATTTCAGTTCCGAATTCTGGAATCTACCAGCAACTCTTGACGGTAATGCTGGCTTCAATTCAAGTTATACAACATTTATTGCCGACTGAGTAATTTGACCGGACCGATTGTAGCAGCGCTGGGACATTTAACTAGATGCATCGCAGGTGTTCTAACAATTGTTCGATACACCGACTGTCAGTCACCAGCTTGGATGAAAGCAGGTCGGTGCGATCCACGCTACTCGAACGAGGTGAGAGCAGCTGCCAAAACCCGCATTCGAAGCCAGTCACGGATGCACTTGCAGCAAGAAAATGTCATGTCATCTTAAACAACACTTTGTCTCCTGGGTAATTTCTTCTAAGTCGTTCTGAATCGCCTCTGTACCGTCTGTGTTGTGTTTCATGTCTAGTCAAGTCGTAGGTCATAGCCAATTTCCACCAAGCATTATAGGTAACTACCGAACATGGCACGTGACTCCAGCCAACCACATCTTTTTCAATCTGCTTGCTAAGACATTGTTGGCAGCAGCATAACACACTCCAAGTAGTGATGGGAAGTTTAGATCATTTTAGTGAATGTTTTTTTGAGTCATTTAGTTCATTTCATTCTTTTGATCAGAAATGAATTAAAATGTTACATTTTCTATAAACACACCCCCAACACGTCTACACACACAAATTCTGGCTACAGCTCCAGTAAGGAGAATATTACAATGCAGCCAAGGACATATTATGATAAATAGAATGAGCAGCTCACCATCATATCTTCTGGTCCGAATCGTTTCTTTCTTTGTCACCTGACTCGTATAGACGCTACGTTCTTTTGAATCTGTTGCACTGCATAGCGTCTATGGGAGTCACGTGACAAAAGAACAATCAAATTTGGATCGAAAGACTTAAAGGTAACGACTCTGTTTCCTGTATCTAATCTAGGGGGTTTCGCGATGCTTTGCGCGTGCGCGCCCAGTAGAGAATGAACGAATCACTCTCTAAGACTACTCGTTCTTCTGAGTCACATTAAAGACTCGCTCAAATAGAATGAATCATTCATGAACGACTCGGAGGACAGTGCTATCACCTCCTTCTGCTTGCATGAGCTCACAGGAGACCGTTATAGGGTTAGAGCCACAATTGTTGTGATAGTCGCCAGAGTCCCTGCTTCATCCCAGCTTGGTCAGTCAGCTATCTCTACGCTCCCACCTGCGAGGGGCTACAGCATCACTTGGTATTGTACATGCTACATAGCGCACTAGCTTTCTCTTAAACACTATTTGGGATGCAACCTCAGAACAGTCAGTTAGCTGAGGGTATTCTGAAGCAGAATAAATGGAGACATAAAGAGAAACTTGTGAGATTCCCAGGACTGTCCACCAACCCCTTGGGCTACATAGTGCCATTTGGAATTTAAAACTACTTTCATCCATTTTAATTACACCAACTGTCAGACGCTAACTGTTTGTCGCCAGCTCAATGCTAGTTCCACCAGCCACGGAAGGATACAGCATGTTTTTGCAGAGCAAAGAAACCGGTTAAATAAACAAACAGATCATAATCTGTTCTCTAGATAATAAATGGTGTTTGTCGAATCTTGGAAAAGGACAATATCGATTACGCTCGGGCTGTGGCCTTGTGCCTAGGGCTGCATCACAGCCGTGCTGATATTCGCTACAACGGCCCTCCCTATCATGTGATATTGCATAATTATACATTTTAGTTAAAATGAGACTTGTATAGTCTATACATATACAAATTAGGAAACATATAATTGGATTAAATTGTGTCTTTGACATTTTGAAGTTTTCTCTGATGAGATGTTTATTTTTGGAATGAGTCTTCAGTGTCAGAATGTGAAACTATTTATTTAAGAAGATGTTAAGTTTTGCAGTTTCTTTAGTTTTGAAGATGACAAGACAAATTTTTGCTCCTATTAACTTTACACTTTATAGAACATCTTCACTTTAATAGAAATGAAGGAATGTGTGTTTGTAGTTGCTGTAAGAGTAGTGATGATAAGGCTAAATGGCACCGTAATGAAAGAGAGGCCCAGGGTTGTCTCACATGAGGCCGGTCTGCTTTTCAACATATTTTCATGGGAGTAACAGAAGAGAGAGCTTATGAAGAATGATAATAGATGATCCATTAGTTGCTCTGCATTATTTTCATTATACTTTAAGCAGTATTTCATTTTTCTTATGTGCAGCTAGTATTACTTTTTATCAATGGGCAAGGTCAAAGTTGAGCATGTTATGTTGAAAAAGCCATATGGTTAGTGATATTATTATTATTATTATTATTATTATTATTATTATTATTATTATTAATAATAATATAAGTAGAAGTATATTTGACCATTCACAATCGGAAGTGAGTCATCTGTTTGTTTGCAAAGAGAGTTTGGTGAATTGCATGTATTTATTGGTTAACGCACAGTACCTGATTCATATCAGAACAGTTTAAAGACTTTGAGCAGTTAAAATACTCAACAATGAATTATGGAGTCCATTTACGCCATTTGACAGACGCCCTTATTCAGAATGACATATATTTATCCTATTATACATCTAAGCAGCTGAGGGTTAAGGGCCTTGCTCAAGGGTGGCAACTTGGTGGTGGTGGGGTTTGAACCTGAGACCTTCCAATCAGTAGTCCAACACCTTAAACACTCAACCTTAACCCTGCCCTACTATTAAAGCAACAAGTGATTATAATCCTCTAGAGTACAGAGTACACTGCCAGGGCTCTGAGCAATTCTTACTGTTCTGTCTGATACTGTGTTGCGAAGTGCACAATCAAGAACTATAGCAAACTGTCATGAAGATCTTGGTTATTATACCAATCTCTAGTCATCTGGATTCAATGAAAGTAGAACTGGAAGTTGTGTAGAGTTTGTAATCTTAGTCCTACAAGCAAGTGGAACATCCTCGCCACTCCTGAATCGCTCAGGTTTACAAGAATAAAACAGGGAACCAGTGGGGGATTTTTATAGGCTATAAATATGGGATCAATCTTCAAAAATTCTGAAACTTTATCAATTCTTATTAAAAGGAAGCAGTTAAAAAGAAATCAGTAAGTGAAGATAAATAAGACAGTTTGCAGGATGGTGGTGAAATCTTGCCTCGGGTCTGAGTGGGTGGGGAGTTTGCATGGTTTCCCCAGGGTACTCTGGGTACTCTGATTTCCTCCCAGCATTTCTGTATGCTGATTGGTATTTCCAATTGTCCGTAGTCTATGAATGGGTGTGTGACTGGTGTGTGTGTGTGTGTCCAGAGTGTACCCTGCCCTGTGCCTGGAGTTCCCTGGGATAAGCCCCTCAAACCCTACACAGAATATGTGGTACAGTTAATGCATGAACGTACCGTAATGTATGTAACAGGAGTGTTAGAGTATGTAACAAGACGTAAAGACAGAACAAGTAAGGCTAGGGCTAAAAGGCAATGTCAACATAAATGTCCCAAAAAAAGGTATAATATTGTAAGCAAAATGTACTAAAGGTCCAACATAGCTTAAAATAAATAGAAATAGAGTTTAAAAGACGCATTTCTGCATCCTCTTTCTTGAGTGTTGGTGTTCAACTTCACTTTCATGTTCATCAAACCATCTGTCATCAGCCTTACTGTGTGTATTGGTGCATTATCATCCTGATAGACGGCACCGCCTTAAGGATGCAATGTTTGAACCATTGGGTGCACATGGTCCTCCAGAATGGTTCTTGGAGGTCCTTGGCACGCGCATCTAGCACAAGTATTGGGCCTAGGGAATGCCATGATATTGCAGCCCAAACCATCACTGATGTTCCATGCTTCACTCTGGGCATGCAACAGTCTGGGTGGTACGCTTCTTTGGGGCTTCTCCACACCGTAACTCTCCCGGATGTGGGAAAGACAGTGAAGGTGGAGAACAATACATGTTTCACATTGCCCAGAGAGGCACCATTGAAACCGACGTTTGGCACGAGTGACCAAAGGATATGGCTATAGCAGCCATATACATTGACATATATATAAATATTTAAATATATATATATAAACTCTACAGGTTGCACTGATTAGTGTCCATTAGATGCATAGTTGATAATGTAAAGTCGTACCTCGGCATACGAACCTAACAAATTTTCACCTTAAGAACTGAAATTTGCCTCGGCATACTGTATAAATCATTTCGCTTTCATCATTTCCGAGCATGACGTGAGGAGAGCCATCAGGAGAGTGAACACCAGGAAAGCAGCAGGACCAGACGGCATCTCAGGTAGAGTCCTCAGAGCCTGCGCAGACCAACTAGCACCTGTGTTCACAGAGATATTCAACCTCTCCTTATCTCAGTCGGTGATTCCTACATGCTTTAAGGAGTCCATCATTGTTCCTGTTCCAAAGAAACCCCATCCTGCTTCCCTCAATGACTATCGACCTGTAGCCCTCACATCAGTGGTGATGAAGTGCTTTGAACGGCTGGTCAGAGACTTCATAATTTCTTCACTACCAGACACACTGGATCCACTGCAATTTGCATACCGCCCGAACTGCACTACGGATGATGCCATCTCTCATCTACTCCACGCATCACTCACTCACCTGGACACTAGAACAGGGAATTATGTTAAAATGCTCTTTGTCGACCACAACTCAGCATTTAATACCATAATTCCCTCCACGCTCACCACCAAGCTGGAGCACCTGGGACTCAACTCATCTCTGTGTCAGTGGATCTCCAACTTCCTACTTGGCAGACCACAGGCAGTAAGGATGGGTGGCCATGTCTCAGCACTGGAGCCCCCCAGGGTTGTGTTCTGAGCCCCCTGCTGTACTCTTTGTACACCTATGACTGCGTAGGCATACGAACTCCACCACCATCATTAAGTTTGCTGATGACAGGGTCGTGGTGGGCCTGATTTTTGACAACGATGAGACGGCCTACCTGGAGGAGATTGGAAATCTGGAGAACTGGTGCCAGAGGAACAATCTCCTCCTGAACGTCAGCAAGACAAAGGAGTTGATAGTGGACTTTAGTACTAAGCAGGAGAGGAACTACCATAGCCCCGTCATCAACAAGAGCCCAGTGGAGGGAGTGGACAGCTTCCGATACCTCTGTGTTCACATCATGCAGGACCTGTCATGGTCCTGTCACATCAACACCGTGGTGAAGGCCCGGCAGCATCTCTACCACCTCAGACGCCTGAGAGACTTTAGACTGCCCTCTAAGGTGCTTAGGAATTTATACTCTTGCACCATAGAGTGCATCCTGACGGGAAACATCTCAACCTGGTTCGGGAACAGCACCATGCAGGACAGGCGAGCCCTACAGAGGGTGGTTCGATCAGCTGAAAGTATCATCGGTACCAAGCTCTCTGACCTTCAGACGATCTACAACAAGCGGTGCTGGACCAAGGCCAGGAAGATAGTGAAAGACCTCAGCCATCCCAGCAATGGACTGTTCTTCCGCTCCCTGAAGGCCAACACAGAGAGACTGAGGAGGAGCTTCTTCCCGCAGGCTGTACGAGCTCTCAGTCACACCACCACATAGGACCTAACACTCACACACTTGCACATTTTGCACACCTCAGGACTGCAAACTTTTTAACTTGTACTTTTTACCAGGATGCACAATTCGTTTACACATGGAACATTTGCACACTTGCACACTTGCACACTGTGAACTTGAACTGCAGCCTTGCACATTAACCTGACAATAACTGGACACTACATTCTGGACTGCACTACATTAAATTTCTATTATATTTCATTTATATATATATATATTCTATTTTTATTAGATATTCTTTAACTTCTTTATATTTTTCTTATTCTAATATTTTATTTTCATTTTTATTCTTATTGCTGTATATTATGTACGTAAATAAGTGTTTCTTTTTTTTTCTTCTTTTTTTGTTGTAATATTGTAGGTCAACAGCAGTCGTATAAGCATTTCACTTCATATCATACTGTGTATGACTGTGTATGTGACAAATAAAATTTGAATTTGAATTTGAATTTTTCTGCAAATGAGCGAACGAACTGAGTTGCACGTACGTCCAGGAGCCGTTCAAAACTTGTTCACGTCAGTTTACATAATTTTATTTATTTATTTATTTATTTATTTATTTTTGCAAGATGCCAAGATGAATCATAAATGAAGGTGAAGTGAGGTTTAATGTTTATTTATTTCATATTTTATGTTATTTACTTCAATTCTTTTCTAACCGTTCTGATGTGCAAATGTGATTAAATGTTGGAAGTTGGCAATATTGGTAATATTTTTGTATGGCTGGAACGGATTTATATTCTTTTTTATGTGAAAATGCATTTCACCTTTAAAACTTGCCTCCAGAACAGATTAAATTTGTAGTTTAAATTTAAATTAAGTTTTTTTGCACCTTCAGTAGTAATGCTAAATATTGTGTTATTATTATTATTATTATTATTATTATTATTATTATTACTATACTATTATTTATAGCTGATTTTTCAGGTATACATACTCAACAGTAAATTTTTATGCTTCTATCATCTTTAAATAAATACAATCAATTCTAAAGTTTTGACTTTATGTTCATTTATGTCCCCCAGGTGTTTCAGCGCAGAGAGGACGGTTCTGTAAACTTCTTCAGGGAATGGGCCGCGTATCGCGAGGGCTTCGGGAAGATCACGGGGGAACACTGGCTTGGTAAGGCATCTTGTTGTTGTTTTTTTGGGTGCTTTTTAAAAGATATGTATAAAATTAGCTTCATTTCGAACGTACTGTAATTATTGTCAATAATTACGCCTTAAAGGTTAAAGGCTGAAGCGGGTCCTGTTAATTTCCTATCATCATGTTTTGTCAGGTACTTTACTCAGCCATTCCCGTTAATTAAAAATTATTTTAGGAGGATGATGTTAGAAAGCAACAGTGTGAATGAATAATTATTTATGACACACCCAAAACAGATTACCTGTAATGAACCTCTCTGATTTATTGTGGAGAATTAAGGAAGGAGTAATTTAATATGGAACACCACGGCAGAAACAGATGGTGGTGGGTGCACAGATAGCCAAGACAGATATGAGATATGAGATGCGATAGGTGTGAAAAAGTTGTTTTTTTCGCGGGCTTCCGTGACAATGTTTTTATGTCAGTTTCTTACACAAAGCCAGGTTTGGTTTCTGACTATCTGTTACTACCAGGTACAGATATTTTATGGTAGATTAAGAGCTTTATTTTTGTTTTTGGCAAGGTTCCTTTTTATCAGAACAATAGGAAAGAAATCCTTTTTTTTCTGCACTGTCTAATGAAATATGTGCACCCAATAATGAGGAACGACAGGTCTGTCAGTGAATGTCATCTCCCTCTGTCTGTTGGTGTTTATCAGAAGACGAATGATATTTCCCAAAGCAGGTTATAAAAAAAGCCTGGCCTTTGACACTGACCCCCCGAGTCTGGGAAACTGCCAGATATTTGTTTGGATACCAGATAATATGTTCCCTGTCATGGGCTAAAGAACCCAATGGTTCTGCCTGATGGTGGCGCTCTGGGATGCCACTACCGTGTATGAAAATGAGTCCTGATCTCTGATCAATAAGACACGAGGAAGCTGAGCACAATTAACCTATGAGTTCAAAGAGATGAGCTGAAGGGGAGACACAGGCATGAAGATAAGGGGACGGAGAATGAGAGAGTGTAGAGGCCACACTGCCCTCAGCAAAGACAAACTCATAGCAGAGACGCAGTTCAGCTGAAGGACCGAGGGAGTGACTGTCGACGTTGTACGTTAGCTTATTCACTCCGCTTTATCCTGTACATAGTGTGTCATGGCGTGCGCCCAAATCTATTATCGCCCCTCGCTCACTTTGTAGGCTCCTTCAGTAGGCGGGACCCCTTCCGCTGGTGTCTGATGGGACGTGGTTGCCTATGCGGGCCGACTGGTGTTGATTAACGTTGATAGTATCTCGGGCTTGCTCCGCATTATAAAAGCAAGGCGCAGAGTTTAGAGTGGCATGCGAATGGGGCAGTTGAACGTGCCCCAGGGACTTTAAAAAGGACACTGGAATTCCGCCCCTTTAAGGACAGCGCGGGAAAGAACTGCCCGCTTTCGTGTCCCCGCCTCCGAAAAGATAGGCCGCAAGGAGGATGGCGTCAAGGCCCCCGATCCCAGCCGACGGACGTCCCAGATAGGCTCCCGCCTGAGGCCGCGCCCAGAGAGAGATCTCTATCCTCCCTCCTTTAACCCCTTCCTTCCCCATTTTCCTTAAATAAATTATCCTTTTTCCCTAAGACCTCGCCTCGTGTTCCTGTTTCATGGTGCCGCCCTGCAACTTAGGGTCGAACCCGTTACAAGTGTCAATGGATGTATATCCATGATGCGAAGTACACCCTGGACAGGGATTTAATCCATTGCAGGGCACACACATGCACATTATGCGCAATTTGGGAACGCCAGTTAGTCTCTGGACTGGGGGAGGAAACCAGAGTACCTGGAGGAAACCCACCAAGCACGGGAAGAACATGCAAACTCCATGCACACAGTCCCCGAGGCGGGAATCGAGCCCGGGCGCTGGAGGTGCAAGGCGACATTGGTAACCACTAAGCCACCGTGTACATGAGCTATCACCAAAAAAATATAGTCATGCCAGATGAAAGCTCTTGATCACAAACCCGGTATGTTATTTTTAAATCGGGGGTGGTCCTGAATGCCTTGAACTTACCAAAACAGGTCAGTCCACACCCCTTGACGAGGTCAGAGGTCATTTTTTGCGGTCACGTCTTTTTCAAGTTGAACTAAATTAAAGGTGTATCTTATTACTTATATCTTTCTGGTTAGAAATGTCTTAAGGAGGAGGCGCTACTGCAAAGCAGTCATGCATTAACAAATCTGATGGCGTTTCTCAGCATATTGAGCAGAAAGTGACACCTCCGTGCTTATTAGCGACTCTGCTGAATCTTGAGTAGCGTCTCGTCAGTGGTCCTCTCACCCTCCGTGTAAGATTAAACGACAACATTCAGCAGCGTGATTTCATTATGCACTGTTCTATAACATGTCAGAATCTTTTATTCTAAGTTAGATAGGTTTGTGAACTTTTTACTAGTTTGTAAAAGTGCCTTAAATTAAGTCAATTGCAGTGATGTGAATTAATAAACTGGGTTGAATATGATGAAAAGAAATTAGCCATATGCTGCAGGGGTGGAGATATTTAATTTCTTTAGGTAGCCAGAGTGAAAGCTCTAATGTACTGCCTAGTCCCAAATTATGCACAGTAGTCTAATTAACTAGGCTTAAAAGTTACCACTAACCATTTTTTATTCAAAATATGACAAGCAAATTATGTGTACTGTTGACTATGACAGACTATGAAAACGAAGTGAGTGAATGCCAAGACGAGGTAACATTATGTCGAATAAGCTTTAATTCTTTTACCCGATATTATGTAAGCTAGCTAAGCTACTTTTTGCATGATGAACTGTTTTTAAATGTGTGTTGAATGATTGTTGTGCTAGCATTAGTGATACAGTTATACTGCTTCCACTGCATTGTGACGCATCTTCTCATATTCTTTAGTCTTGAAATTCCATTAACGGCAATTAATATGTTTCGCAAAGATAAAACAAAATACATCTGCACATTTCAGACAAACACACCTGGATATTTACATTTAGGCTTTTGGCAGACGCTGTTATGCAGAGCGACTTACATAAGTGCTTTGAAGCTTTCATGATGAAATATCTTCTTACAATGATTCACAAGGTTACTAACTAGAAGTTTCATCTGTCACCCCTGTTGGGAAGAATTTTATTTCATTTATTTCTTTTTTATTTACTGTAAGAAACAGATAGGTCTTTAGTTGTCGCTTAAAGATGGCCAGTGACCCGGCTATACGGACATCTAGAGGAAGTTCATTCCACTACCTACAGTAGAAGTCAGGATAGAAAACAGTCTAGATGCACGTCTTTTTTGATCCCTGAGAGTAGAACCAGTCGAGCAGTGCTGGAGGATCAGGCCTGCAGACTTCAGACAAACATACATGCAGACTTCAGACAAACAAACATCCATAATTCAGACGAACACACATGCAGACTTCAGGGAAACATGCCAACAGACTCCAGACAAACACACCTTCATATTTTAGACAAACATACTGCAGACTTCAGACAAACACACCTGCATATTTTAGACAAAGACACATGCAGACTTCAGACAAACATACATGAAGACTTCAGACAAACACACTTGCAGACTTCAGACAAACATACATGCAGACTTCAGACAAACACACCTGCAGACTTCAGACAAACATACATGCAGACTTCAGACAAACATACATGCAGACTTCAGACAAACACACCTGCAGACTTCAGGGAAACATGCCAACAGACTCCAGACAAACACACCTTCATATTTTAGACAAACATACTGCAGACTTCAGACAAACACACCTGCATATTTTAGACAAAGACACATGCAGACTTCAGACAAACATATAGTATATGCAGACTTCAGACAAACACACCTGCAGACTTCAGACAAACATACATGCAGACTTCAGACAAACACACCTGCAGACTTCAGACAAACACACTTGCAGACTTCAGACAAACATACATGCAGACTTCAGACAAACACACCTGCAGACTTCAGGGAAACATGCCAACAGACTCCAGACAAACACACCTTCATATTTTAGACAAACATACTGCAGACTTCAGACAAACACACCTGCATATTTTAGACAAAGACACATGCAGACTTCAGACAAACATATAGTATATGCAGACTTCAGACAAACACACCTGCAGACTTCAGACAAACACACATGCAGACTTCAGACAAACATACATGCAGACTTCAGACAAACACACCTGCAGACTTCAGACAAACATACATGCAGACTTCAGACAAACATACATGAAGACTTCAGACAAACACACTTGCAGACTTCAGACAAACATACATGCAGACTTCAGACAAACACACCTGCAGACTTCAGACAAACATACATGCAGACTTCAGACAAACATACATGAAGACTTCAGACAAACACACTTGCAGACTTCAGACAAACATACATGCAGACTTCAGACAAACACACCTGCAGACTTCAGACAAACATACATGCAGACTTCAGACAAACATACATGAAGACTGCAGACAAACACACTTGCAGACTTCAGACAAACATACATGCAGACTTCAGACAAACACACCTGCAGACTTCAGACAAACATACATGAAGACTGCAGACAAACACACCTGCAGACTTCAGACAAACATACATGCAGACTTCAGACAAACACACCTGCAGACTTCAGACAAACATACATGAAGACTGCAGACAAACATACATGAAGACTTCAGACAAACATGCCTACAGACTCCAGACAAACACACCTCCATATTTTAGACAAAGACACATGCAGACTTTAGAGAAACATACATGCAGACTTCAGACAAACATACATGAAGACTGCAGACAAACATACATGCAGACTTCAGACAAACATACATGCAGACTTCAGACAAACACACCTGCAGACTTCAGACAAACATACATGAAGACTTCAGACAAACACACCTGCAGACTTCAGACAAACATACATGCAGACTTCAGACAAACATACATGAAGACTTCAGACAAACATACATGAAGACTTCAGAGAAACATACATGCAGACTTCAGACAAACACACCTGCAGACTTCAGACAAACATACATGAAGACTTCAGATAAACATGCCTACAGACTCCAGACAAACACACCTCCATATTTTAGACAAAGACACATGCAGACTTTAGAGAAACATACATGCAGACTTCAGACAAACATACATGAAGACTGCAGACAAACATACATGCAGACTTCAGACAAACATACATGCAGACTTCAGACAAACACACCTGCAGACTTCAGACAAACATACATGAAGACTTCAGACAAACACACCTGCAGACTTCAGACAAACATACATGCAGACTTCAGACAAACATACATGAAGACTTCAGACAAACATACATGAAGACTTCAGAGAAACATACATGCAGACTTCAGACAAACACACCTGCAGACTTCAGACAAACATACATGAAGACTTCAGATAAACATGCCTACAGACTCCAGACAAACACACCTCCATATTTTAGACAAAGACACATGCAGACTTTAGAGAAACATACATGCAGACTTCAGACAAACATACATGAAGACTGCAGACAAACATACATGCAGACTTCAGACAAACATACATGCAGACTTCAGACAAACACACCTGCAGACTTCAGACAAACATACATGAAGACTTCAGACAAACACACCTGCAGACTTCAGACAAACATACATGCAGACTTCAGACAAACATACATGAAGACTTCAGACAAACATACATGAAGACTTCAGAGAAACATACATGCAGACTTCAGACA
Organism: Clarias macrocephalus; assembly: GCA_011419295.1. Lineage (NCBI taxonomy): Eukaryota > Metazoa > Chordata > Actinopteri > Siluriformes > Clariidae > Clarias > Clarias macrocephalus. Next base: position 2,106 of record JAAGKR010003415.1, on the reverse strand, counting down.
AACACACCTGCAGACTTCAGACAAACATACATGAAGACTTCAGATAAACATGCCTACAGACTCCAGACAAACACACCTCCATATTTTAGACAAAGACACATGCAGACTTTAGAGAAACATACATGCAGACTTCAGACAAACATACATGAAGACTGCAGACAAACATACATGCAGACTTCAGACAAACACACCTGCAGACATCAGACAAACACACCTGCAGACTTCAGACAAACATACATGCAGACATCAGACAAACACACCTGCAGACTTCAGACAAACATACATGCAGACTTCAGACAAACATACATGAAGACTTCAGACAAACATACATGAAGACTTCAGACAAACATACATGAAGACTTCAGACAAACATACATGAAGACTTCAGACAAACATACATGAAGACTTCAGACAAACATACATGAAGACTTCAGACAAACATACTGCAGACTGCAGACAAACATGCCTACAGACTCCAGACAAACACACCTGCATATTTTAGACAAAAACATACATGCAGACTTCAAACAAACACACATGCAGACTTCAGACAAACATACATGCAGACTTCAGACAAACAAACATCCATAATTCAGACGAACACACATGCAGACTTCAGAGAAACATGCCAACAGACTCCAGACAAACACACCTTCATATTTTAGACAAACATACTACAGACTTCAGACAAACACACCTGCAGACTTCAGACAAACATACATGAAGACTGCAGACAAACATACATGCAGACTTCAGACAAACATACATGAAGACTTCAGACAAACATACATGAAGACTTCAGAGAAACATACATGAAGACTTCAGACAAACATACATGAAGACTTCAGATAAACATGCCCACAGACTCCAGACAAACACACTTGCAGACTTCAGACAAACATACATGAAGACTTCAGAGAAACATACATGAAGACTTCAGACAAACATACATGAAGACTTCAGAGAAACATACATGAAGACTTCAGACAAACATACATGAAGACTTCAGACAAACATACATGAAGACTTCAGACAAACATACATGAAGACTTCAGACAAACATACATGAAGACTTCAGATAAACATGCCTACAGACTCCAGACAAACACACTTGCAGACTTCAGACAAACACACCTGCAAACTTCAGACAAACATACTGCAGACTGCAGACAAACATACATGCAGACTTCAGACAAACATACATGAAGACTTCAGACAAACACACATGAAGACTTCAGACAAACACACATTAAGACTTCAGACAAACATGCCTACAGACTCCAGACAAACATACATGCAGACTTCAGACAAACACACATGCAAACAAATACACAAATTTACAATTTAAACAAAACACACCTGCACACATTTTAAACAAAAGATCCTTGTACATGTGTACAAAACACATTTGTACACTGTAAACAAAACACACCTGCACACACTTTAAACAAAACCTGCACTTTCTATCCAAAATCCACCTGCACTTTTTAGGGGAAAAAAACCTGTACGCTTCAGAACAGAGGGCACATATACACTTCAAAAAAATCATTCATACTAACAGCCAGTCCAGAGTATTCTTAAGGGATTCAGAAAAGAGTACTGATGCTTTGCACCACAAAAACATATGTGAACCACCTGGAACATACTGCATTTAAACTAATATGAAACTCAAGAGGAAGTTCTCAGCAATCTCTCTCTCTCTCTCTCTCTCTCTCTCTCTCTCTCTCTCTCCCCTACATCTCTTTATGTTCGTTCAAAGCACTTGGCGTGCTCATGTTTCTCCTCCCCTACCTCCTTTCATGTTTCTTCTCCTCTACCTTCTCTCTCGTCTACTGAAATCCAGTTCCTAAGATCTACAGTACAACGCACACTTTGCTGACAATCATGGCTACTCACTGTATGCATCTTATACACTCTGTTCACTCTTCCCAATATCTTTCTATCTTATGTTGCCTCCCTTATTCTGTCAATTCTTTTATGTGTGCAAATGTGTAAAGTTTTGTGTTATGACATTTCACACTTGTTTACTTTCAAAAAGTCAAGCCTCTATTGAACGAGTAATATATCCTTAATATTTTACAGTCTCAGATTTTCCAAGAACACGTA